>JAJOOR010011817.1:0-22753 GCA_036250505.1 Solanum acaule | reverse complement strand
TAAAAAAAAAAAAAAAAATTGTTGTGGCAGCGATTTTAAGTCAGAGTTTTTTTTTTCCTTACACATCGCTGCAGGAGCAGCGTTTTTCATGCCGAGTACTATTATTTTCATGCCTATTATTACTTATTAATAATATAAAAATGATAAACAAGACGACAGTATACTCAATAAAATTGTTGAAGCATGAGGAAAATTGAATTATATATCATAAATAATAATAAAAGAATATTAAATTAAAAAAAAAAAAACTTTTTTTTTAATTCTTAACCAAATTCGCTGCTATAGCAGCGATTTTGAAGAAAAAAAGTTATTTTTTTTTTGAGAAAATATGCAGCTATTTTTATTTTTGTTTTGTCAGAAGCCCTTTTGGTTAATTTTTTTTTTGATGTGTCGTTTTAGTTTTTTTAAAGAAAAAGCAGCAATCTTTAATTAAAAAAAATTACAAAATGCGATTTTTAATTAATTTTTTTTTTTTTTTTTACAAAATCACTGCTGTGGTAGCGATTTTTAATAAAAAATAATTTTATTTTATTTTTTTACAAAATCGCTGCCACAGCAGCGATTTTTAATAAAAAATATTATTTTATTTTTTTTTACAAAATCGCTGCTGTGACAGCGATTTTTAATTTTAAAAAATGAAAAAAAAAATTTAGACGAAATTGCTGCTATTTCGTCTTTTTGTCAGAGGAAAATCGCTGCTGGCGCAGCGATTTTGCCCTTTTGGCTAGAATAAAAAGTGATGTGCCTTTTTGGAATTTTTGACAATTTTTTTTGCCCTTTAGGCTCCAGACTCAGAAAAAGTGCCTTTCGAGTTCTGATTACGAGTCACTTTATTTTGGGAAAAAAGACAAATATATCTCGAACTATTGTAAATGATATACAAATACCCTCTGTTATACTTTTGGGACATTGGTGCTCTGCCATCCAAAAACTAGAGCATATATATCCTTTATACTAACAGACATACACGTGTCATAATTTTATCCACCAACCTGACATTTATTAAATATCGGATCGACGAATAAGATTGTGCCATGTGTCCCTATTTAGTCTTCCGTTAGAGTAAAGGGCATATATGCTCTAGTTTTTGGACGGCAGGGGCACCAATGTACCAAAAGTATGACGAAGGTATCTACGTACCATTTACGATAGTTCGGGGATATATTTGTCCTTTTTCCCCTTTATTTTTTAGTTAGTCCCAAAAAATGAAGCATTT
Source organism: Solanum acaule (assembly GCA_036250505.1). NCBI lineage: Eukaryota > Viridiplantae > Streptophyta > Magnoliopsida > Solanales > Solanaceae > Solanum > Solanum acaule. The sequence goes on along the minus strand of JAJOOR010011817.1, from coordinate 21,537 downwards.
TTAAATTTAGTAATAATTTGACTTTAAAATATTTATTTTATTTCTAATAAAATGATTTATAGTCACACAAATATTTAACACTTGTTTTAGACATAAGTTTCAATAGTCTCTCTTTTTTTGGTTAAGCTATGTGTCAAATCAAACTAATTCATATATATTGAAACGGAGGGAATATATATTACTAAGGTTAAAGGTCCTGATTTACCCCTGAACTTTATGATTTGGAGTTGATATACCCTCCGTTTAAAAAATAGCTTATATATGTTCCTGTCGTTATAGAAACTAGTATTCGTACCCGCGCGTTGCGCAGATAATTTAAAAGATAATAAAGTTCTAAATTAAAACTAACTACTAACATTCTTTATTTACTTGTTATATTTTTTTTAAAATAATTATACCAAGTCATTAACTATTTTATTTGAGAAAAATAAATTAATATTATTTGTATTAACTAACAGATTAATATTTAATAAATTAAAATTTCATTTTTTTTAGCTTTAATTTAAGAAAATGTCATGTGACTTTTAAAATACCTCACCTTCCACCATACCCACCCGACCCAATTGGAAACAAAATAAACCCACTCACTCAAATTAACTTCACTCATTTCATTTCATCGTTTCCACCTCAACAGAAACAAAAATCAAAAGTTTTGTTAGGTTCCGGTGAGCTCTACGATCCTGAGATCGGGAATGAAGAAGATCCACCATTGAAGCCAATGGTAATTTATGAGACAGAAACAAGGATGGAAAAGAGGTCTCGATTATTTGAAGGAATAAGAAACAGGAATATTGCTTTTAAAGGGGATGTGAGAGGAATCTCGACCCTTCGGATCTGTCATATTCTCCAAAGAAGACTACTTGGAAGGGCAAGGAAACACACTACCAGTCAGTTACAAGCTGAAGTAAAGAAGAAAAGAGTGAAGCAAATACAATGAAGGGAAAATGGCCCGTGTATACTACTATATTTCTGAATTTGCAAACTAAATATTAGATTCCAAGGCTCGGTTGCAGATTTGTGATTTGTGCGTAAGTAACTTTTGGTTCATTGTAATGGTTTATGACAACTTTTGATGAATATATGTAATGGATTTATCAACTTCTATATCATTTAGTAATGAAATGAACATGTTTGAAACATTCAAAAATGTGACAAAATCATCAATGACTCATTGACATTTCACGTCGGAGCTAAAATCATATTTCAAGAATCACTCGAACTGCAGAAATGCTTCTCATTTATCAAGAGCTCGGGGATAAAACCACTAATATTTCATCTCTGAGATTGACTCCAAATAAATCTACGACATCATCTAAGCTATCTACTACTTCAAAGAAGTTTGTGAAAAATGCTAATTTCCCTTGTAAGTTAACAATTTTGAGATCGATTGGCTCTAGTTTAGAGCTCACCGGAACCCTCACAAAAATTTTGAATTTTTGTTTCATTTGAGCGTGGAAAGTGGAAACAACAAAATGAAATGAGTTAGGTTAATTTGAGTGGGTGGAGTTTTTTTGTTTCCAATTGGATTGGTTGGGTATGGTGGAAGGTGGGGTATTTTAAATGCCACATGGCATTTTCTTAAATTAAAGCAAAAAAAATGAATTTTTAATTTATTAAATATTAATATGTTAAGTAAAATGGCATATATGAGTCATTTCTATAATGGATATATGAGCCATTTTTTAAACTGAGGGTATATCAGCTCCACTTTTTCCCTATTACTAATAACAATTATTACTATATATTATATACATAAATTACTCCATCATATATAAAACGCCAAAAAAAATATAAAAAAAATATCAGCGACAAGCATATAATGCAATAGACTGAACTGATTAAAAAAAACAAAAAGGAATTAAAAAATTGTTCATCTCATTTCTGCATCACACTTGATCAGATTCATATTATCCTACAAATCCATTCATTTTCCCAAAATGAATTGCCTTCAGAATCTTCCCAGGTTCTTATTCTATCAATTTTTTTATTTTTTTTTATAATTTTGTTTGTTTTTCATTTTTCCCCATTAATTTTGGTTGTTAGATCCTCTGGTTTACCACTGAGAAGCTTCACAGGCAATTCAAGAAAGCCTTCTCCCAGTGTTGTTTCACTGGTAATGATCATTTTCACTTATGAGTATTTTGTCATTAGATTTGATTTGATTATATTAGTGATCTTTAGATTGAGTGTCTGTCGAAAACAACCTCTCTATCTTGCATTCTATCCTTCACCCAACGTGTGATATTAAACTGTTGTTGTTATTGTTGTTGTATTAGTGATATATGGAAGAAAAATTATGTGGGGTGTGTCCAGGAAAGAGTATGAATATACTGGGTGTATACACCGATATACATATGTTGTTAATAGTTAGTTAGAAAGGCTAATCGGTCGTTTAGAAGGTTGTTAGTCAGTTAAGTATATTGTTAGCTGAGATACACAATATATGCACAAATACTGTGCAGGGGGGAAAGTAACAGGTACATGTGGAATTAGTCGAGGTGGGTATGATCTGGTCCGGATACCACGTTTGGTGGAAATTGGCTATATCAAATCAAATTACTTTGCTTGAAGATTAGACAGAGTTACTTGGTATTTGTGTTGGTGGAAGGTAGCAGGTACATGTGGAATTAGTCGAGGAGCGTGCAAGCTGGCCCGGATAACGCGTTTGGTAGAATTTGGCTATACCAAATCAAATTGCTTTCTTGAAGATTGGACAGTGTTACTCGGTGCCTGTGCTGGTGAGAGGTAGCAGGGTAGTGGAATTAGTCGAGTTGCCTATAAGCTGGTCGTGATACCGCATTTGGTAGAAATTGACCATACCAAATTAAATTACTTTCTTAAAGATTGGACAAAGTTACTCGGTGTTTGTGTTGGTGAGAGCTAGCAGATATATGTGGAATTAGTCATGATGCATGTAAGTTGATCCAAACATTATAGTTATAGGAAAAAGGAATTAATTTTTGGGACCAAGTTTGGTTGATGTTGTCGAGAAAGTCTTGGCAATTTTTCCTTTTTGTTTTTCTGCTACTTGGGAGCTCATGGTCTTGCCCCTATAAAAGGAGTAGCTCTTTTTTTCATTTCACTGCACAGAAGCAAAAGAAGCAGAAAAACTAGTCACAGACAGTGAGAAAGAGAGAAAATAGTGTGTGAGTGTGAGGAAAAATGAAGAGTGTGAGGGGTAATATATTAAGTTGTGTGAATCAAAAAGAGGCTATTTTCTTTATAACTGTGGCAACTGTGGCGTCCTGACGCACCTCGACTAATCTATTGGTTAACTGATACCTCCCACAAACACAAGTATCATATAACTCTGTACACCAATTGTTGGATAGATGGAGGAAATCACCTAGTGTTTTTGCTTGAACCTAAGATCTTATACTTTGCTCCTCTTGACCCGCGCTTTCCACGTTAAAAATCTTGGTGTGGCAAGGTGATCTGTTCATTTTGCTATTAGTACTATGAGTATTATTTTTTGTGTGATATCATTCACAATAATATATTGAAGTAATGGTTGTTGTTAGAGTGGGTTAGCGACCCGGGTCCATCCTCGTTTGGACACCCGTTTTATGCTCCAGTTGGGCCTAGACGTGAAGGGGGTGTTAGAGTGGGTTAGAGACTCACATTAGTTGGAGAATGGACTGACGGTCTACTTATATGATCTTGGACAATCCTACCCTCTTGAGCTAGCTTTTGGGGTTGAAGTAGGCCAGGTGCCATATCTTTACAAGTTAGTTGGATAGAGAAAACATGTTTTCAAAGTTGAGAAAGTGGTAAATAAATTGAATGGTGTCAAGCATTTTGAGACATCCTAGAGAAAATGTCATACAAATTGAAATGGCAGGAGCAGTAATCTGTACTTTCTGCTGGTTATGATCAATATTGAACCTTATCTTGCTCATTGTTTTTTTGTATACAGGGGATGACAAAATTTGCTGATCAGCGTCTAAGTATTGTGGCACAGGTAATATTTGAAACAACGATTGATGATCATTCATTAGTATTTCCTTTTGCTTTTCTCTGGGTTTATGTTTTTGAATTCTACACGGTACTCTCAATGTCAATTGGTTTAATAGTTTATATTGCGAAAGATGTGCCTGCTTTTGTGTCTCCTTTTTTCCCATCTCTAATCTATGAAATCCATTTCTGAATTGCCATTAACTTACTTTCTCTCTTTCTAGGTAGTATCTGGTCCTGAATCTAGTACAGCAAAGGACAAGGATGCGGGAAAATCTGATACATACAGTCATGACATGACTGCAGCTATGGGAGCTGGTTAGTCTATCTTCCTATGCATTTTTTAGTTTTGTGAACTTTTGTTCTTTTATGGTGAGGAGTTTTCTGCTGCATACTTTTCCGATCTGAACTGGAAAGCTATTAAACTTATTAGTTTCTTTGACATATCAAAGAAAACTTAAGTAGGTGTTTGGGCATGAATTCCAAATATTTTTCACTTCATTTGGAATTTATGGAATTGGAATTGAAGGTGGAGTTGTGTTTGGTTATACTTTTTGCAACGAATATTTGGAATAATGTTCATGCTTGAATGTACTTAAATACAACTTCAAAAGTGAAAAGTGAACTGGAAAACATGTTATAAGTTGTTTCCCAAATTTGAAATACAACTTTAAGTTGAATTTAGAATTTTCCTGGCCAAACACTGATTTTCAAATAAAATGAAAATATATTCGGGAAAACATCCTTTCTTTGTGCAAACTGCAAATCCAAGTTTGCTCTATGTAAAAACATGATTCAGTTGTATTAGCATAACTTTCAGATTATCAAACTTAGTGAAATACACTTTTAGTGAGTAACTAATCAAGAAAAGTTTGCACAGTCCTATTAACTAACTAATATGTGTGGCACTCATATCGTCCCTGACTTTCTTAATGCAGTCTTAACCTATAGGCATGAGTTAGGAATGAACTACAACTTCATCCGTCCAGATTTGATTGTTGGTTCATGTCTACAGGTAATGAGTAATTCCTTTTCTTTAAACATATCATTCTTTTCACTTCCTTTTTTTTTTACCTCCCAAAAAATGGCAGACTCCTGAGGATGTGGACAAGCTTCGCAGTATTGGAGTTAAAACTATTTTTTGCTTGCAACAAAATCCAGATCTCGAGTATCCATGAAATATGTCATGATTATTCATTTCATGTCGGATCCACAAATCCGTTTCACCCTCAATCTAAGACATTTTTTACCAGTCCTTAATTAGTGTTTTCTAGATATTTTGGGGTTGATATCGAAGCAATTCGTGAATATGCCAACAAATGTGGTGACATTGAACACTTGCGTGCCGAAATAAGGTTAGTTTAACTGAAAAAAGTCAGCAGTGCCAAGTTTTGTGGTTGTAACTCTCTCCTTCTCTCTATATTTCTATCTCTACCTTTCAGTTAATATAGCATTAGAACTTCTTGTTTTTTTAAAAAAAATCACTTCTTTGATGTTACAAATAGTGCAGGAGTTTATGCAATTGAGAAAGACGATGTTTTTCTTTCTGTAACTTTTTAGTTCTAAAAGGAAATAAATCAAAGATTAGAGTTGGTTTGAACATGAAATAACAGGTTATATGAACCTAGGGATATGAGTATGCACATTTAAAGGACAAGAAAGAGAACATCTATTACTAGGCTAAGTTTTGCATTCATGTGCAAGAGATTTATTATGGATTATATTGCCCATGAATCAATCCCTTTTCTTCCTTCAATTACAAGAAATGTAATTACTAAAGGTAAACACACTTCTTTGTTTCCTTGTCGCTGGGTGGGAAGTTGCGGAAAATCTTTTACAGACACCAAACTTGTTAAACTTCTTATTATGACTGCTAAATATACCTGCAAGGGTGTATGCGCTTTTCGTGATAAGTACATTATGTCTACTAGACTTGTAACATAAAATTATACAGTGTGAGATTATTTTATTCTCGTAAGTGTGTTGATACTTGATGAAGCAGGGATTTTGATGCATTTGATTTGAGATTGAGGCTTCCAGCTGTAATAAGAAAACTGAACAATGCCATCAATAGAAATGGGGGTGTGACTTATATACACTGCACAGCTGGACTTGGCAGAGCTCCTGCAGTTGCGGTATGTGCTTTGAGTTTCTTTGTGTCATGTGATGGATGTAATTGCATTGAATTACTTATTTGTCCGGCTTCTGGGAAGATCTTAAGTTGTGTTGTCGAATAGAAGAAGGTTGCTATAACTATAGCGTAGTCCTTGTTTTTTTGCTATTATTATTATGTAATACTGTGTGCTTTCTTCAAAATGATTTCAACTAATCATGTGCAACTTTTTCTTCCTAGGGCAACATAGTATGTTCTTATTACTTGTACCTCTAATATGATTTACTTGAGCTTGTTTGTTTTAATTCTTTAAGAGTGTCGTTGATGCACTAATATATGTTTTTTGTACTTAAAATGCAAGATCCTAAATAACTATAATGGCCTACATCCTCTTCAATATGAAATATACAGTCAATTTCTTCTTGTCTGAATAATTGAGCTTCATACATAATTATCAATAGATTAGCAGTCTTTTCCTGTTGATAGTCTCTGTTTCTCTCACTTCATTCCCTGCCTCTTCCTCTCCAACATGCTGTGCCACCTAAACCTCCTCTCAATCTTTGTGCCTGAATTACTGCCGACCATTCCTTTCCAAATTTACCACTCATTGCTGCCTTTGGGAATCGCAGAACTAAACAGAGCTAGGATTTTTAATAAGGGGGTTCAAAATTTGAAAAAGTAAACACACGAACTAACCAAAGGAGTTCGGCATCTACTATATATACATAAAAAATAATCTTTACCATGTATAAATAGTACTCCCTCCATCTTATTTTATGTGGCTTCATTTGACTTGGCATGGCGTTTAACAAGAAAGAAAGACTTTTGAAACTTGTGGTGTTAAACAATCCTTAGATATTTGTGTGGTTAAGATTCATTTCATTAAGGGGTCGTTTGGTTGGAAACAAGTTATCCTGGGGTTAACTATCCTGGGATAACTTATCCCACCATGTATATGGGATAACTTATCCCATCACTATGATATAAATGGTGGGATAAGTTATCACAAACATGGCAACCAAACAACATAATTTTTTTTTATCCCATCACTATTATTTTTAATCCCTCACACCAAACGAGCCCTAGGGTAAAGGAGAATTTTAAAGTTAAATTGTTTCTAATTATAGTAAGGTGACATTCTTTTTGGGACGGACTAAAAAAGAAAGGCTGCCACATAAAATGGGGTTCGGATGAACCCCCTAACAATATGCTGACTCCGCCCCTGCTTGCAATAATAGAATCAAACTCCATGGTAAATAGTTTCCTTCTGCACTCTACTCTCCTCTCATCTCCAAATCCCAGTCCTAACACTTTCCGTACCCATCTCTAACTTTCAGCTTCAATTAAAAAAATCACCTGATCCAAATTGTGAATTTGAGCAGATTCTGTGTTTTCTTTGGTTCATAATTAGCAGTCCAGTGCCTTCGCTTTGTGCTTAGAAGTCCATTGTGGCCGCTCTATAATAATGATGTGGTGATTGTTACTTGCATTTGTTCTTGTGCTTTTTGCCACTTTATCGTGTTGGTAATGGAGTAGTAGTGCAGTGGAGAAAATCACCAAAATTTCATCAATGTCTGGATCCCTTCTGTGTGCATTGGTTCATGTTCTGGATTCTTCTAGGCTTCAAAGATGTAGGGTGATGATTTGTTGCCTTGGACAATGGCATCTCTGGTGTCTGCTGGCTGCAGGTACAATTAAGCAAGGGGAAGTGAAAAACAAGTAGGAGAACAGACCATTCAATTGCTGGTCATACTCCAAATTAAAACATTGGCCAATTGTATGTGTTGAATGGTGTGATCACGTCATTGAAATGCTTAAGCAGTTAGAGAGGACACATTATTTACTTTCACCTTGCTTACGACTCGTAACAATTCTTAGCGGTCATGGTACTTTTTGGGTTTGCTTGCAAGTTGCAAACAAAACAATATGTGATTGTAGTACTTAAGGAGAAAGCGATCTTTGATAAGTTATTCCAATCTGTCAGATTTCTACAGATATGCACCTTCCTGGAACACTATGTTGTTTTATTTATCAAATTTATCTTGTAATTTCTTATTTGAAAAAGTGTCTTGGACTTGAAACGCAGTCACGATTAGTTGGAATTTTTTTTCTATTAATTTAAGCTACATTGTGACTGAACTTATATTCTTTTTGGAACTTTGAACTGCAGTTGACATATATGTTCTGGGTTCAATGCTATAAGCTTACTGACGCTTTCAGTTTACTCATGGTAATTTTCCCTCTATTATGGTTAAGTAGTTTCACTTTTTGAAAATATTATTATTTCTCTCTGGCTTCAAATCCTAAAGCCACCTCTGTTCTATATTTACAGGAAGGACACTATGAATACAAGTACATTGTTGATGGTGAATGGATATGCAATGAGTTTGAGCCGATCACTTCTCCCAACAAAGATGGATATGTCAACAACTATGTAGAGGTAAGGAACTAATTTCACTTGATTGTGGAGAGAGAGGTCTCATGCCTCTCTCCTGTCGTTTCGTCCTACTTATGCCCTTAGTTATTCCAACGAGGGTCTTTCGCAAACAACAGCCTCTCTAACTGACAAGGTAGGGGTAAGGTCTACGTACACTCCACCCTCCCCAGATCCCACTTGTGGGACTACATTGGGTTGTTGTTGTTTCATTCATTGGAATTTACTTTCATACTCATGTCAAAATGTCTTTCTCCGAGGAACAAGACATAAACGTAGATCAGTGACTGAAAACTAGATAGAAGTGTTATCCATACTTATCACTGGACATCTCATTGTGCTACAGTGAAGGTGTTTAGCGTTTATGTCTAATTTGTACACTTACCGTTCAATCTAGAGTTGCGATTCTTTGGCTTCACAAAAATCATCTCTTACCCCTAATGTTCAACTTGGACGTTCCATCAGGTTCTTGACGAAACTCCAGACAACATCACTAGTGCAGCAATACGGAAGAGGCTCTCCGGTGATGACCCTGCTCTTACTTCATCCGAAGGGCTCATAATCGGACAATTTCTCGAAGGTTATGCAGATGTAGAATGAAGGAAGTGAACGCACAGCATACTTATTACTTACAATTATTAGTGTATAATTGTAAACAAAGCCAATATTCTGCTATAACTCATGCAGTGTAATTAGGATGTAGTTGTTTGTAGTATCAATAAGATTTGTATGATACGTTTACAAGGAATGAAATGTTGTAGTGAAGTAACATGCTCCATCTTCTTCTTCATGTCTCTATGGGGGAGGGGGGTAGAACACTCCTTTACAAGGACAACTTCATATTCAGAGCTTAAATTCGGGACATTTGATTAAGAATAGACGAGTACTACAACCCCACGACAAGTGTCACAATTAAGACGGAGGAGGCTATTCCAAGTCCATGGTAATGTTCTTAATTTGTTTTTAGAAGAACGCACACCCCAACCCAGCGGGAGAAATGCAATGCATAGCCACGACCCGCTTAAGAGATGCCATGATTTTTATAGCAAAATATACTGAAGTAAATGATGCCATGATTTTTATAGCAAAATATACTGAAGTAAATAAGGTTAAGTAGAAGACTTAAAACAACATACTGTACGTTCATATTCAACTGATAGTTTAGATTATGCAGATATCTGTAATTGTTCCGTCATAATCTTGCAGAAGCACCATTAGTCGCATGATTAACGAGTTCTCTTCTCAAGATCTTTCCAGCTGGAGATTTTGGTATTGCGTTGATGAATGCAACGCGACGTATCTTTTTGTATGGTGAGACCTGCAAGGTATTTTCTGGTTACAATATGCCTCTGTTGTTTATTTGAATGTGAAACAATCAGAGAATTTATGCATTTCTTCTACATACACTAATGTAATGATCAAGCAAAATGTTTTTGGTTATATTCACTTGGAAGTTTACCTGTTTTGCAATGATATCTATAATTTGTGACTCACTAATAGTGCTCCCAGGTCTTCTGACTATGTAAGCCATAGGAATCTCCCCTGCTTCTTCATCAGGATATCTGGATTCAGGTCAGAAAAGAGCGTATTAAGATTTGGAATGTCAAAATATCATCAGAAATTGAAACTCAAGATTTGCTTGGGCAGTTTATAATTTCCACGGCTCGCCAAATGCTCAAATAATATACATCAGTGTCTCATTTATATTTTACTGTCACCTTCAGAGCTAGAAAGAAAAAGATCATTTAAAAGGCAGAACGATTTGTTGATTTTGCTTATGCCATTTGCTTAGTTCACAGTATTCCTATGCCAGGCAACAAATCATATTGAAATACTAGTCTTGAATTTGAATCTAAAATGTTGTTAATCTTACACTTCTATTTTATCATTTGTAAGTATGAAAAATGTAGAAATAACGGTAAGATAAGTATAACACAGGCTTCTACAAGAACAGATGCAATTGCATAGTGGACTGGGGATTCACCTGATGTTCCAAAAGCCTAAGTATCAGGGTCACAAAGTTGAAAGGCATGCTATGACAAATAGAAGTTTAAAGCATGCATATGACGAAAGTTTTGTAAAAGACAATGCAAGTATTAAGAAAATTTCAGTACACATGGCATGCTAGTTAAATATTAGTGAGGGAATATGACAAAGAACTCTTTGTAGAGGAAGACTGGTTTGCAAGTTTTTGTACACTAATGCCCATTGGTTAAGTTGTTTTGCAGGAAATATAGTATGATATCAAATGTTAATTGTACAAAAACATATTAGTACTATGATTTTTCCATCATAATGATATAGTGATAACATGATAAGAATAGGGAGACGAATACGGTAGAGGAAGACAGAGAAGATCACATACGGAATAACTGCTGCATCAGCAACATCAGGAATTGACTGAAGTAAATGTTCAAGTTCGGCAGGGGGGACCTGAAAGTTCATCCATTCGTAAGATAATGATGCAGTAACATAGTAAGAGATGTGGGATAAGAAGTTAACATACTAGTGGTAACAATTTATTTAGGGACAGCTATAATTTACCTGATATGCCTTGTACTTTATCAGTTCTTTTAACCTATCTACAACATATAGAAACCCATCCGCGTCAAAATAGCAGAGATCACCAGTTTTCAGCCAACCTTCTGGATCAAGTGTTGCTGAGGTAGCTTGTTTATCTCCAACATAGCCTGCCATTCACCAATATTCTCTTTCAAAATTCAAGTGTGACTGAAGAGTATTTTAAAGGCCAAATTGGACATAAATTTACCAGTAATCAATCATATAACAGTAGGTTTCAGATTCTAATTATTGTAATCTCTTATAAGTATTATTTGTCTCCTTGAATGAAATCAATAAGACTGACTCATATGAAATATCAATCCGAAGTATCAGAAGGAAAATCCTCATCTGTGGTATAGTAGTAAACTATGCTAGTGATTTTACTTACTAACTCAATGCTGTGAGTTGTAAATTATTGAGTATAAACATGCATCACCTTTCATGATTGTTGGAGCACGTAACCAGAGCTCTCCACGCTGTCCAGGTGGCAAGGTCTTTCCACTTTCAGGATCAACAATCTTAGCTTCCACATTCACACCAAGGCGACCAGCAGATCCATACTGGTTTGATTCCTCAGGACCATTCATCCCTGTTACTCCTCCAGTAGTCTCAGTCAGACCATATCCCTATGATGGATGCATCACAATTGAACACATTAAACATGAAAAAACAGTGTCAAATCATTACACACAGGAACAATATGTATACATCGTGGCATCTAACATAACTTTATAAGCAATAAGTTCGACAAATTTTAGATAAAAAAATAGAGTAAGAATAATGGACTATCGTCCAAGAAGTTGATAACTTGATATATCCCACTTTAATATGTTTGCTACCGTGCTTTATAAAAAAATAGAAACAAAATAAAAATTTGCAATTCATTATGTTCTACACTTTTCAAACACATATTTGAGGAAAGGTAGTACAAAAAGAGTTGAAAGAGGATAAAATAGTGCTAGTGTTAGCGGACAGAAGTAAAAAGACAAAATAAGAATTTCTTGATTTCTTTTAATTGAAAAAGGTTATAGAGAATAAAATAATACAGATTTATATAATAAAAAAATATATATTACTCAGTACTTTTTATAGTAAATGATTGAAATTTTAAAGAAAAAATTATAATACACAAATATAGGGAAAAAATTACGTAATTACATGACTTAAAATAACATAATCACTAAAAATCCCTACCATTTGAATTAATTAGAAAAATCTTCTTTTTCCTTCTCTCTTAACATTCGGATACATCACTCTACTTCTATAACATACATCTTTGTTTGTTTGTGTACAATGTATCTGATACAAATATTATTGTTGAACATAACCCCAATTATTTCAAACTTAAATCAATATGAATCTGGTTTATTGTTATATATCTAACACATAACTTATATATAAACGTATCGAAGAAGGAGCAATGCATCCACAAATTTTTTTAAATTTAAAATTATTATAATTTAAAAAACTTTTGAAATAAAATGTAATTACTGTCCAAATTTTTAGGATTTCTGTACTTCAAGCAATTTTCTATTCTTGATAAAATTTGAGCCCCTTAAAATTGGGCATATGTCTTATTGGCCCTAGCCATAGATAGAGCTGGCACTGGGCACCAAAAGCTTTATGCAGTGAAGACCTTAAACTTTGTAAGTAACCATTTGACCGTATTTGATTATGAAAAAAACTAATTAAAAATCAAAGTGAAAAAAAAATTGTGTTTTGATTATAAATATAACTTAAAGTTGAATTTTGAAAATTTATGGTCAAAATGTTTTCCAGAGTTGCTCCAAATTAAAAAAAAAATCATGGCCAAATTGAAATTTAAAAAGAGAAACGCTTCATGCACATAATTGAAAATATTGATTTACCTTTTTAAGCAATCATTAGATTAAAATTTAATAGAGATTCTTCATTTAAAATTAAAATCCACTTCAAATTCTTAACCAAATGAGACATTTTTAAACACAAAAATATCATATAATTGGAACAAAATAATTTAAGATACTTGATTATTGTAAGCTTTTCAAAAGTTTTCACATGGTCAAGACAAACATAAGCAGCATTTTATAATATAGTTAGTATTATTATATAAGCTTAAATCCAACAACTTCCTAATTTTTTTCTTTTTAATCAGTGCTTCAATAAAATATAATATCCTGACGTTTATTATTTGTTTATGTATGTATTTTGAGTAATATCAATTTTAATTCATGACAAAATATTTCCGCGAAAAGAAAAACATCCCATGAGATTAACATTTTCCGTTCACATACACACTCTCCAACTCTAGCGCGTGATAACCAAACACATACCTGCAAAATCTCCACGTTAGGAAACCTGCTCTTGAACCGCTCTGCCACCTCCTTCCCCAGCGGCGCTCCGCCGCAGGCTAGCAGTTGTAGTGAGCTGAGATCATATTTCAATGCCAAATCCGACTTCGCCATTGCCACCACCAGTGGCGGCGACACCGGCATGTACGTAACTCTGTACTTCTCCACCGCTGCTAACATCTTCTCGAAATCAAATCTCGCCATCATCACCATCGTTTCACCCATACTCGCTAGCCTAATCAGCATAAAAAATCCAAACACGTGAAACAACGGCAACGTCATAAAAGCGACCGCTTGCTCCGTGATTTCACCTTCATCAGCGGCATTATCATTAAATCTGCTGTAGAACAAACTAGCGATTAACGCAATTAAATTCCGGTGAGTTAACTCTACACCTTTTACTTTCCCCGTAGTTCCAGACGAGTAGAGAATCGCTGCCGAATCGGACTGTTGAATGAGTGGGTAAGAGATGGGATTAGAAACAGGAATTTGAATTATTTTCTGAAATTCAGGCGAATCGAGTAGAATGGTACCTAGGGGAAACAACGAAGAAGGAAGTTTACCAACAGTGGAGGAAGTAGCGAAAGCAATGAGGGGTTTACATAGCTGAACCATATGAGTTAACTCGGAAGAAGAAGAGAGCGGATTAGCCGGGGAAACGACAACGCCTAGGGAGAGGAGTGCGAAGAATACAACTGGAACATGGATTGAAGTAGGAGAGAGAACAAAAGCGACATCGTTTTGTGAAAGTGAAGGGTAACGAGCTTGTATAGAAGCAGCGAGATTTTGAGTCTGGCGAAGGAAATCGGCGTAAGATAAGCGGTGACCGGTGTCGGCGTCAACGAGGAAAGTAGTGGCACTAAGATTGATTCCGGTGGTCGGAGAGTTGAGGAGAGAGAGGGCGTATTGGACGATAGAAAGAGGCTCCGTTAATGGCGGTAATGACACAGATGGTCTTAAGCTCTTGAAAATTTTGGTATCTGGGCAATAGCCATTTTTTGGATCCATGTATATTTTTAATACTGTGTAAACTTTGTTTTCAAAAATGAAGAAGAAGAAGAAGAAAGAGGATCTATATATAGAAGTTCAATACTAACATCGATAGGATATCGATTATTATAGTAATTCGTATGAACGTAGGATAAACAAATTGAAATGAGGATACTAGTTATTTTGGGCAAGTTGAACTGAAGTAAGAAAAGAAGTGAGAAGCCGACGATATTGAATAAGAGTATGCTGAGGTTTACGTACTAAATTTGAGAAGAAGTATGACTTGGCTTGGTTGGTGGTGGCAGTGTTTCTAATAAAATACACGTAAAAAATTCATGTTTTTTTCTTTAATTTTTTTCTCTTTATAGATATAATAAATGGCTTTCTAAAAAAAACTCCTCTTTTTAAATTTATCCCCTTTTCATTCAATTGTTACTATCTCTCTGTTCAATTTTATTTACTTGTTTTAGTATTTTAAAAATATATCAAGAAAAATTTTAAAAAATATTATTTTTGACATTAATTATCTCTTTATCAAGTCTTAAGGTTATATGTTAATTAATGTGGATATTATAATTCCAAAATTAATAAAATTCGAATTTGAAATTTCTCTCAAGAAGAAAGAAGTGTCGAAAATAATACTATAGTGCAGTCATACTTGTGCTTTCTGCTGTGTTGTTTGTACGTTACTGTGAGTGAAATGAAAACCAACACACGTTTCTCTATTTGTGTACCTAAACTTTTTTACCTTCAACTGTGCCGACACTTTCTCTATTTGTGTACCTAAACTTTTTAGTTTTATTTTGATTTCTTACTTGATATTTGTTACTTACTTTAGAGTTTGACTAAATTTAAATTTGTATCAAAAAATTTCATATTAATGGTAAAACATTTTCTAACAAAAACAATTTCATATTTAGAATAATTCAAATTCAAGACCTTTGATTAAGAATGGAGTAGTGATAACTCCATCCCGACTCTTGTTGGTCTGTGCCTAAAGTTTCAACTTTCATTGTCAATTGAATATTGAATATTGTGGGGCATTATTACTCTTTTCGTTCCACTTGAGTTGTCAATTTAGGGGTGTCAAGCGGATCAAAAGAGTCTGTGGTAATAATTATGTGGGTTAAAATTCACGTATTTTAGATTTTTAAAAACTGTTTCACTATTTTTGGCCACGTGGATTATGCCAATAATTGAAGATGACAAGACAAGACTTGTTAAATAGATGAACTGATCTTAATACTTCCATTTTTCTTTAGATTGGAAAAACAATTTAAAACTTCTGAGTTAATTTTAGAGGTTATTGAACTTATAATATTATTGTAGAAAAGTTATGAAATTGAATTTTTTAAACTAATTTTCATTTAAAAAAATATTTTTGTCAAAAACAAAAAATAAAAAAGAGTATTTTAAAACTTAAAACTACTTCTATAATATAAACTAACTTTCCATGCCACTCCCCAACCTAATCTTTTAATCTTTTTATAATAATAGTAGTAGTAGACTAGTAGGTGGTGTAAGTCTCATTTTAACAATTAAACAATAAGGACCAACTTTTACAATGCGTTCCTACTTTGAATTGTCAAAAATACATTCAATTTTAATTGTGTTTTAGTTTGTTTTTTTTTTCATGTCATTTAAGAAAATAAATAAATATAGAATATAGTATTAGGGTTTTTCCCTGATCTTATTATCATATTTGAGTTTTACTCTTTTCTGAAAGGAAAATCAAAACATTAACATAATTGGCTTTACTTTTTCGAAAAAAAGATTCTTTTCGATATTTGATTTATTATTTCCTACCAAGAAAACAAGAGCATCCGTAGACATTTAAGAATTTTGTTTAGCGGGAGATATCTTCTTAATATTAGCTTTTAATTATGTAGGCCAATTAGTCAAACCATATAACAATATATGTTTTTTAGTATAGTTTTATGTATCGTCTAATTTATAACCGTCTTGATTTGCAATGGTAAGCTTCCACATGACACTCTGATTCTTTCGAGCCCAACATATAGTTTATTAAGTTTATTTTAGTTATTAGATATCTTTTTTATAAAAAAAAAAATTGAGATGTTAAAAAAAAAAAACTATCTCTTTCATATTAAGAATACAGTTAAAAACTATTGTCAATTTTAATCTTGAATAGTTAAAAATTTAAAAGTTTCAAGGCTTTTAATTAACTTTTTAACAAAAAGTATGATTAAAAAATCAAAACTTGTTTGCACAATTATTACTCAACTTTTGCAATTTTTCTTCTTCACTACATCAGCTAGTCAACATCCAAAAAGGAAATTAAATAAAGCAAATATAATTAATAGTTAACGTGATTGCAGTTATGGGAACTGATTGATTAGCCTTTATCCCTATTCCTTACTAATGATGCAAAGACGTGATTAATGAGATATGAAACTATATCCACCTCCTTAAAATAAATTAAAAATTGCACGCACATTTATGAAAGATATTTGATAACCTTTTGGTAAAGAGTTGTTTGATATGAGGTATAAAATATAATAATGCAAAACTATTTTATTCTGCATTTGATTGGAAGTGTCAGGCAATTCTAAGATTATTTATACTTTAGTGATGAGATAAGTTATCCCAGATAACTTATCCCAGTATAACTTGCTCCTAACCAAGCGACCCCTAAGAGTATCTATTCAATTTTTTACTTCCTCCGTCTATAATGTGTAACTTACTAAATTATCCTTATGTAATAAATGTTTCTTGAGAATTAAACTCTATTAAAAGATAAAGTGTAAGGACGTAGTTGAAAATTTTGGAACAAAATATTTTTTACTATAATGACACTTCTTTCGGTATTAACACTCCACCAATTTGAGTGGTAAGGATAGATTTTTTAAAAGAGAAGTAATAGAGTTGTAAAAAGATCAAATGTTTTCGGGAAAAAGCCTTGTCAAAAACACTAATAATAGAAACACTGCTTCGAAATACTTCTTTTGTGTTGAGAATCAATCAGAAATAGCCTCTTCATATCCATGAAGTAGGAGTAAGTTTTGCGTATATCCCTCCACACCCAACTTGTGAAATTACGCTAGATATGTTATATTTGTTAAGACAATAATCAACCTAACAATCAGAACTCTGTATGCTGCTAGCCCGTTCCAAAAAAGGAACACACAACTAGTTTTCAAAACAGATGTATTAGTTCCCATAAGGTGAATAACAAGCACCAGTTCCACAACACTGTCCATTGTCAAATCTTTTGATTGTTGAATTCTAGCTGGGGGAATTAAAACTGTAGAATAAGTTTGATTTTTCCTATGTAAGTCAACAGTACAAGGCATTACCAATCATATATGGCCTAGATGTCAACAGCAATCTTCCCATCAAGTTGTGAGAAATCTTGGAAGAAGGCCTTAAAGTGCTCGTACGAATGCTTCACATCATCCACCGCGCACATTTCTCTTATGCTGTGCATTGACCACTGTGGTGCTCCTACATCAACTGTTCGAATACCTACCCCGCTTGCCAATATAGGGCCAATGGTTGAGCCACATGGCATATCATTACGAATCACAAAATCCTGCACAAAAAAGTGTCTCAACTTCTAAAAGTTACGCTAATTATATGTGATGACATAAAACCTAACAGATGGCCCCATAGCAACTGTACATCCATGATAACAGAACAACTCAAAGGTTCAGAAATAGACAGATTGACCTTTGGAAAACGTCAACCATGATATCTTAATATTCACCAGTTTCTGGGATGTTTAAGGACCCAACATTTTTCACTGACCTGAAGAGGAATGTTGTGCTTAGCAGCTATTTCTCGGAACACAAAGGAAGTGATTGCATTGGTTGCATAACGTTGATTAGCATTGTGTTTAATAACAAGCCCACCATGAAATTTGGGTTGATGATTCTCTTCGTGCTTGTCCTGAAAAAAGAATTTAAATTATGATCAAAGCCAAAAGAAATTAGATTGTAGAGCACCACATGAAATAACTTACCGGGTAATTAGGATGCAAGGCATGCGCCATATCAGCAGAGACCAGGAAGCTCTTCTGGATTGCTTTCTGTATTAACTGAAGTACAATGTACAATAATATCAGTGAAATCCAGGAATGAATTTCATTCAAGCTACCAGAATGTAATGAAGGTACAACTACCAATAAGACTTTGTCAATTAACCATGAAACACAACATTTACATGCACTCACTAAAATAACAACAACAAACGTCATGTAGTCCCATAAGTGGGGTATTGGGAGGGTAGAGTTTATCAAAGGAAATTCTATGACAGACAGTTTAGGTTTAGGATTTTATACTAAATTAGTTTATCATTTTATAAAGAATTCTATTAGGGACAATGGCTAAATTAGGGGGACTTTTGTCCAATATGGCAATCTAGTTGTGGAATCAACTTGGATTTTGAATCCCATACTTTTTAGATAAGTGGACAAATGGGAAACCATTGTAGATGTTAAAATAAAAATTGCTATCTCACTTTTTACAAATAAGTGGACAGATTGGAACACTGCAGACATGACAATAAAGAGACGTGTTAATCTCAACTAAATACAAATATCTTCAGACAGAATATAATTAAAGCACCTGTTTTCAGTACAATTGAGAATAAAAAAGCAAGTCCAATTTTAATATATCTTCAGAAATTTCTACATTTTGTCTCAACAGGATAGAGTTATCTAAAGTGATGATTCACGCCTGCATGAAAATGCATTAGGAAGAGCACTACTGCTTCTGGTTTCCAGGTACCAAACATATTATGTGTCCATGAAACAACAATAGACAACTGAACATATTGCAGCAATATGTAGTACAGTAGTAGTGAGATAGATCTATTCGACTACCTTTGAATCTGGACCGAATGTACTTGTAATTCGTGAGAGAGCATCAAACATGACCGGCGATCCAGCTCCTTGTGCTGAATTAGACCCAACCTCTTCATGATCAAACAGAGCCACCATTCTTACACCAACCTCGTCCTCAAGACTATTTTCGGGAGAAGTAGCATCTATCAGTGCCTGACATCATCCGCACCAAAGTAGTTTCATTGCATGTATATTAAAACAAGAAGCACCATTATTGCATTCCATGTTGATCCATTCAAATTATGCAAGTTTACATAATATTTGATGCAGGAACAGAGGGCCAAACGTATTACTGTAAAATGTGATAGTCTTCATGATACAATAGACAACTGGCGAAGTCCTCAACTTTTCTGATTTAATGATATTTTGCCTTTTCACTTTCATATTCTCTTTAAACACTTCTAAGTTCGCTAAATTATCCCCTTCATAGGCTTTTCTCTACATTTTACTTTGATACATTAAGATTAAACATGATTTGAAGTAAAACTTCCTGTTGACCTGCTGTTTTGTCAATATACACCATCATGAAGTTGAATAAACCCCAAAAAATGAAACCTAAGGCCTTGTTCTGTTTTAATGTACTCTCCAGTCTCCACTTCACCTTTTTCAATTTTTTCTACAACTAGAAAAGACATAGCATGACCTGCCTCCTCTCTTTTCCAGGAAGTATTTTTAAGGCCAAATACATAGGTGGCCCCCTTAAAGTTGTCACGTTTTTCCCATTTAGACACTTCAATTAAAGCTATGCGTATTATACACTTAAATTATTGTTAAAATGTGTGTTCAATTTTCAGCTCAATGGAGCTGTAAAGAAGGGTAACTCGAACAAGTGTTGCTGCCTCCTTTTCTTGGATTTGTCAACTTCTTCTTTTTTTCACTTGGATTTGTCAATAAGAGATGATTGGTATCCAATAAAATCGAAGAGAAAGAATTAACAAAAAGAAAAAGTGAAATGGAAAAGAATGAACAGCAGCAAGGACAAGAAAAGCTAAATGAAAGTAGAGAGAATAGGGAGGAGAAAGAAGAAGAAGAAAAAAAATTATTCACGGCTTCATCGTGTGCTTTCCTTCAGGTGAAGAGCACCCCATGTGCCATGGTAGAGTAAGGTGTCCAATAGGCAGAAAGTGAATATACGTTACTAAGGTAATTACCTATTAGATAGTTAAGGGACAATCTATGTATTTAGCCTAGTTCTTACAAATGAGAAGTAGTGGAGAACTTCAAAAGGAAATTTTCAATTTTCCAAATAGTAGTTATATGTTTGACAATAAGCTAAGGACGAGAAGCCTTGCCAATTACAAAAAGTGACTACATTGAACAGCTTTTCTTTCTTCCTTCAATTTTTTCACTTTGCATCTCTTTAACATACTGATCTTATTCTACAAGTGAAGTTCCTCAGATCTGTGCTTGTGCTCTGCATCTACCTATTGACCAACACTCTATTTGTGGTACTGTTACTAGGTTTCTAACGAATCCACACAAGAAAAGTAACTATGTTTTCCAATCCATCGTCTTCTTCTGAAATTATTTAGAACTGGAAAGTTGCTCTTCACAGCAGCACTGCACCTTAGCATCCATGTGACTAAGATAGAAGATAATTGCCATTGACATGACAAACTTTGAAAACCCTTAAAGGGGAAAGAGAAAGTGACACTCTAGGGGAAATCTATGTATTTAGCCTATTTCTTACAAATGAAAAGTAGTGGACAACTTCAAAAGGAAATTTTCAATTTTCCAAATAATAGCTATATGTTTGACAATAAGGTAAGGACGAGAAGCCTTGCCAATTACAAAAAGTGACTACATTGAACAGCTTTTCTTTCTTCCTTCAATTTTTTTACTTTGCATCTCTTTAACATACTGATCTTATTCTACAAGTGCAGTTCCTCAGATTTGTGTTTGTGCTCTGCATCTACCTATTGACCAACACTCTATTTGTGGTACTAACGAATCCACACAAGAAAAGTAACTATGTTTTCCAATCCAACGTCTTCTTCTGAAATTATTTAGAACTGGAAAGTTGCTCTTCACAGCAGCACTGCACCTTAGCATCCATGTGACTAAGATAGAAGATAATTGCCATTGACATGACAAACTTTGAAAACCCTTAAAGGGGAAAGAGAAAGTGACACTCTAGGGGAAATCTATGTATTTAGCCTATTTCTTACAAATGAAAAGTAGTGGACAACTTCAAAAGGAAATTTTCAATTTTCCAAATAATAGCTATATGTTTGACAATAAGGTAAGGACGAGAAGCCTTGCCAATTACAAAAAGTGACTACATTGAACA
>JAJOOR010011816.1:0-15155 GCA_036250505.1 Solanum acaule | reverse complement strand
TCTTTCCATTGCAATGTTGTTGGGACCATGCCCTTCTTATCTCTTAGAAGACTAGTTTTTTTGTGTGTGTGTGTTGCTTTTTTCTTCTGTACTTCAGTACCGAAATAGTAGTTGGCATAAGTAGTCATCTCCTTGACAGGTCTGACACTTAAACTCGTGGTATTGGGTAGGATATTTGAAAAAAGGGTTGCGTTGGATTTTTGGAGAAGATAAAATGAAAACCAAGGAATTATTAGTTTTATTCCTTTGGGGAGTTACCTATTTAAACATACATGCGCTTGTACAAACACCAAAGTAGAAAAAAAAAGAGAAGGTTAGAGAGCATGCCAATCTTCAAGCTTTAAGAGTCTCGTCTTTCCATTGCAATGTTGTTGGGACCATGCCCTTCTTATCTCTTAGAAGACTAGTTTTTTTGTGTGTGTGTGTTGCTTTTTTCTTCTGTACTTCAGTACCGAAATAGTAGTTGGCATAAGTAGTCATCTCCTTGACAGGTCTGACACTTAAACTCGTGGTATTGGGTAGGATATTTGAAAAAAGGGTTGCGTTGGATTTTTGGAGAAGATAAAATGAAAACCAAGGAATTATTAGTTTTATTCCTTTGGGGAGTTACCTATTTAAACATACATGCGCTTGTACAAACACCAAAGTAGAAAAAAAAAGAGAAGGTTAGAGAGCACTGCTAATGAGTCCTGATTTTCGAAAGACAAAGGATAAATCTATCACGCCCACCATGGGGCTTCAACCCACGACTAAGGATGGCAAATGGGAGGGGCGGGTGCGGGTTTAAGTCCTTACCCTGCTCATCCCCGCATAGCACAATTATTTTTTCTTGCCCCACCCCGCCACGCTCCACATAGACCCGTCCCGTCCCGCATAGCTTTATGTTCTTTTGTACCTATTTAAATCACATGAACTATTCAATGCCGGCACCTAGAAGATTAGAATATCACCAGATTGACTAAAAAATCATTAAAAGCACTAACATCTTTTAACTCACATTGTTAATTGTTATATTTGTAACAAAAAAAACAAATTCTGCACAACCTATATGCACAGACAAGTTGAAACACCAAAATGATTGTGAACATATATTTCCATCCAACTCCACATATGGAAGAAGAAGAAGAAAAATCTAACCCATACCCGCCCCACCCCATATATTTTTCTTTAAAAATATTTTGTACCCGCCTCGCAAAAATACCAACCCGCATTGCCCCACAAACACTATTACCCACCTCGTTTTGCGCCTGCCCTGCTCCATTGCCATCCCTACCCACGACCACAAGGTTAAGAGCCTTACGCTCTACCAACTAAGCTAGATGGTCTATTTTTTAATCTAATAAATATGAACATATAATTTTTTACTGCAGAATGTACACTAGCATTCTCCTTATATTTGAGACTGAATGAAGTTGTTACCACTGCTTGAAGTTTTCCATTTTACATGTCAGATTGGGGCTTTTGCAGCGCCAGACAAGATACATTGGGCACCAGGTCTTCCAAAGACGAGAAGTGGGAAAATAATGAGAAGAATTCTGAGGAAAATTGCTTCCAGGCAGTTAGATGAGCTTGGGGACACTAGTACCCTTGCAGACCCAACTGTGGTTGATCAGCTTATTGCACTTGCTGATTGCTAAAGTAACAACTTCTAAATATAGTGAAGTTAGAGGTTTAACTGACTGTGTTGGTAGAGATTGGTATTTTGTTTCCGTTTTAGTGTGAGTACCTTTTTCCTCCAAATTTGAAACAACTTATGGTTAACACACTTTTGAAGATCAGGTTACATTTAAAATCAAGAAATAAAATACCAAGATGTGGATTTTCTTTTCAATGTTATTTTGGTTTACTTGTGCCACTTTTCATCACTTTGTTGGAAATATTATTCCTTTTCGTTAGAGCTCTAGAATCTAGATAAAGAATTACTTCCTCCATTTCAAGTATTTGCTTTATTTTCCTTTTTAGTCAGTTTCAATATATTTGATAACAAAGAGTTGGACACGTAGATTTCTATGGAGCCCACATGATCATGATAACATCGAAGATTGCTATATGCCTTAATATGTTGCCAATTACGTGTAAAATGGAAGTTGGAAGGAGCCCACAGATTAAAAAGGGTAAACTACCAATGTAGTACCTTTTGTACACAACTTAGAGATTAGTGGCTAAACCCCCTTGTTCTGGGCTATAGCTACGGATTGAATGTTGATTATTTAAGGTTTATGAATTAATTGTTGGTTGTCATTATCAGTTACCATAAGATAAATCTATTGTCTATTCTTAAAATCGAGAGAGGAGAGGGTAGATAGACCAGAGAATATAGAAAACTTGATCATCCATTACGAGTTGATTTGTGTTTAGGAGTGATGCCCGGATGAACAACTTGTTTGGTTACGAAACATGATGAAATATAAATGCTCGCCAGTTAGGCCTGTTTATCCTCGCTCAATGATGTAGTTAGACAACTAACTAAAGTAGGTGACTAGAGGTCGAGAGACCCGACTCATACAATTAATCCTGTAAACCAGTAACTTGACAACTAAAATTAGTTCTAAGCCGATACATGAGATTCATTGCATGCTGCAGTCTTGGAATTTTCCAAATTACTGTAAGCAATTTTATTATTTTATTATTTTATTCCTACATTCTTTTCTTTTGGCACTCTTAAATAAATAATTAGACCAGTTGACAACAGCTAACTGCAATTCAATTTGAATTCTAGTTTGTGTCCTAAGTCCTATATCCTTCAGGAAAGGATCAATTCCTTCTCTATTCTCTAACTTCTACTCGGGGTCACTCCTCGGAAAGATTCTTCATATATAATATTCAATTTAATCCATTAAGCTGTCTGCTTGATTTCCTTCTTCAACCTTCCATCTTTAATTAGTTTTAGCTCCAAACTTCTTCAACTTTACACCAATTTACTCCTACAAATAAAGTACACTATTTAGCACAATCCATAAAATAAAATCAAGTAAAGCAGTTAAGTTTTTCAAATAGATCTCGAAAAAATATGAAGAATCATTTTTTCTTTTACGTCAAATGGATATTCGAGCCCAAAGTTACGATCATTTGAAGCTTCACCATATTAAATATTGAAACTCAAAAAAAGTAGTTGTATATTTATTTAACTTCAATCGGTCATAACTTTGGCCTCACATGTCCGTTTGAGTAGATTTGTTTTTTGAATTTGGTTAAATTTCCGAGATCTACGTGACCAAACTGCCGTAATGCAGTTTGACTGGGCCAATTTTTTGATAAAAGTCTTTTACTTATTCTATATAAGTAGAAATATAATAAGAAATTAAAAAACAAAAAAATACGAAGAATCAAAAAAAGAATTACGTCAAACGGATATTTGAGGCCAAAGTTACGATCATTTGAAGTTTCACCATATTAAAGATTAAAACTCAAAAAAAGTAATTGTATATTTATGTAACTTCAAACGGTCATAACTTTGGCCTCGAATGTCCGTTTGAGGAGATTTTTTTTTGGAATCTGGTTATTTTTTCGAGATCAACGCGACCAAACTGCCGTAAGGCGGTTTGATTAGGCCAATTTTTCGATAAACGTCTTTTACTTATTCTATATAAGTAGAAATATAATAAGAAAAAAAACTAAAAAATCAAATAAAGGAGTTGAGTTTTTCAAATAGATCTCGAAAAAATACGAATAATAAAAAAAAGAACTACTTTAAACGGATATTCGAGCACAAAGTTACGATCATTTGAAGTTTCACCATATCAAAGATTGAAACTCAAAAAAAGTAGTTGCATATTTATGTAACTTCAAACAGTCATAACTTTGGCCTCACATATCCGTTTGAATAGATTTTTTTTTTAAATTTGGTTATTTTTCCGAGATCTACGCTACCAAACTGCCGTAATACGGTTTGACTGAGACAATTTTTTGATAAACGTGTTTTACTTATTCTATTTATGTAGAA
Organism: Solanum acaule; assembly: GCA_036250505.1. NCBI lineage: Eukaryota > Viridiplantae > Streptophyta > Magnoliopsida > Solanales > Solanaceae > Solanum > Solanum acaule. The sequence continues at coordinate 11,212 of JAJOOR010011816.1, read as the reverse complement.
ACATAATAAGAAAAAAAACCTAAAAAATAAAAGAAAAGAGTTTAGTTTTTCAAATAGATCTCGAAAAAATACGAAGAGTCAAAAAAAGAATTACGTCAAATGAATATTTGAGATCAAAGTTACGATCATTTGAAGTTTCACCATATTAAAGATAGAAATTAAAAAAAAGTAGTTGTATATTTATATAACTTCAAACGGTCAAAACTTTGGCCTCGGATGTCCGTTTGAGGAATTTTTTTTTTCAATATGGTTATATTTCTGATATCTATGCGACAAAACTGCCGTAAGGCGGTTTGACTGAGTCAATTATTCGATAAACATGTTTTACTTATTCTATATAAGTAGAAATATAATAAGAAAAAAACTAAAGAATAAAAGAAAGGAGTTGAGTTTTTCAAATAGATCTCGAAAAAATACAAAGGATCAAAAAAAGAATTACGTCAAACGGATATTTGAGGCCAAATTTGCGATCATTTGAAGTTTCACCATATTAAAGATTGAAACTCAAAAATAGTAGTTTGAGTAACTTCAAACGGTCATAACTTTGGACTCGAATGTCCGTTTGAGGAGATTTTTTTTTTGTTATTTTTTTGAAATCAACACGACCAAACTGCTGTAAGGAGGTTTGACTAAGCCAATTTTTCGATAAACGGATTTTACTTATTATATATAAGTAGAAGTATAATAAGAAAAAAAAAACTAAAAAATAAAATAAAGGAGTTGAGTTTTTCAAATAGATCTCGAAAAAATATGAAGAATCAAAAAAAGAATTACGTCAAACGGATATTTGAGGCCAAAGTTACGATCATTTGAAATTTCAACATATTAAATATTGAAACTCAAAAAAAGTAGTTATATATTTATGTCCGTTTGAGGAGATTTTTTTTTTGAATATGGTTGTTTTTACGAGATCTACGCGACCAAGGCGGTTTGACTGAGCCAATTTTTTGATAAACATGTTTTACTTATTCTATATAAGTAGAAATATAATAAGAAAAAAAAACTAAAAAATGAAATATAGGAGTTGAGTTTTTCAAATAGATCTTGAAAAAATACGAAAAATCAAAAAAAGAACTACTTCAAACAAATATTCAAGCACAAAGTTACGATCATTTGAAGTTTCACCATATCAAAGATTGAAACTCAAAAAAAAATAGTTGCATATTTATGTAACTTCAAACAGTCATAACTTTGACCTCACATGTCCGTTTGAGTAGATTTTTTCTTAAAATTTGGTTATTTTTTCGAGATCTATGCGACCAAACTACCGCAATACGATTTGACTGAGACAATTTTTCGATAAACGTGTTTTACTTATTCTATTTATGTAGAAATATAATAAGAAAAAAATACTAAAAAATAAAAGAAAAGAGTTTAGTTTTTCAAATAGATCTCGAAAAAATACGAAGAATCAAAAAAAGAATTACGTCAAACGGATATTTGAGGCCAAAGTTACGATCATTTGAAGTTTTACCATATTAAAGATAGAAATTCAAAAAAAGTAGTTGTATATTTATGTAACTTCAAACGGTCATAACTTTGGCCTCGGATGTCCGTTTGAGAAATTTTTTGTTCAATATGGTTATTTTTCTGAGATCTACGCGACAAAACTGCCGTAAGGCAGTTTGACTGAGCCAATTATTCGATAAACGTGTTTTACTTATTCTATATAAGTAGAAATATAATAAGAAAAAAACTAAAGAAATAAAAGAAAGGAGTTGAGTTTTTCAAATAGATCTCGAAAAAATACAAATGATCAAAAAAAGAATTACGTCAAACGGATATTTGAGGCCAAATTTGCGATCATTTGAAGTTTAACCATATTAAAGATTGAAACTCAAAAAAAGTAATTGTATATTTATATAACTTCAAACGGTCATAACTTTGGACTCGAATATCCGTTTGAGGAGATTTTTTTTTTGGTTATTTTTCTGAAATCTACACGACCAAACTGTTGTAAGGAGGTTTGACTAAGCCAATTTTTCGATAAACGGATTTTATTTATTCTATATAAGTAGAAGTATAATAAGAAAAAAAAACTAAAAAATAAAATAAAGGAGTTGAGTTTTTCAAATAGATCTCGAAAAAAATATGAAAAATCAAAAAAAGGAATTACGTCAAACGGATATTTGAGGCCAAAGCTACGATCATTTGAAGTTTCAACATATTAAATATTGAAACTCAAAAAAAGTAGTTATATGTTTATGTAACTTCAAACGGTCATAACTTTGGCCTCGAATGTCCGTTTAAAGAGATTATTTTTTGAATATGGTTTTTTTTACGAGATCTACGCGACCAAGGCGATTTGATTGAGCCAACTTTTTGATAAACGTGTTTTACATATTATATATTAGTAGAAAAATAATAAGAAACAAAACTATAAAATAAAATATAGGAGTTTAGTTTTTCAAATAGATCTCGAAAAAATACGAAGAATCAAAAAAAGAATTACATCATACGAAGAATAAAAGAAAGAATTATGTCAAACGGATATTCGAGGCCAAAATTACGATCATTTGAAGTTTCACCATATTAAAGATAGATATTCAAAAAAAGTAGTTGTATATTTCAGTAATTTCAAACGGTCATAACTTTGACCTCGGATGTCCGTTTCAGGTGATTTTTTTTTCAATCTGCGTATTTTTTTGAGATCTATGCCACCAAACTGCCGTAAGGCGGTTTGATCAAGTCGAATTTTCGAAAAGCGTCTTTTAGCTATTTAGAAATATATTGAGAAAAAAAAATCAAATAAAGAGGATGATTTTTTCAAATGGATCTCGAAAAAATACGAAGAATCAAAAAAAATATTGCGTCGCACGGATAATCGAGCCCAAAGTTACGATCATTTGAAAATTCATCATATTAAAGATTGAAAGTTGAAAATATTGGTGAAATTTCAAATGGTCATAACTTTGGCCTCGGATGTCCGTTTCAGGTATTTTTTTTTCAATCTGCGTATTTTTTCGAGATCTACTCAACCAAACTGCCGTCAGGCGATTTGATCGAGTCGAGTTTTCGAGAAACTTCTTTTAGCTAAGTAGAAATATATTAAGAAAAAATAATAATAAAATCAAATAAAGGGGATGATTTTTTCAAATAGATCTCGAAAAATACGAAGAATCAAATTTTTTTTTGCGTCAAACGGATATTCGAGCCCAAAGTTATGATCATTTGAAAATTCACCATATTAAAGATTGAAAGTTGAAAAAATTTATGAAATTTCAATCGGTCATAACTTTGGCCTCGGATGTCCGGGCTTCGGATGTCAGTTTCAGGCGATTTTTCTTTTGAACCCGTGTATTTTTTGGATATCTACGCAACCAAACTACCGTGAGGTGGTTTGAGTGAGCCGATTTTTCAAAAAACGCATTTTACTCATTCTTTGTATAGGTGAATTAAGATGAGAAAGGAAAAAGGAAATTCAAACGGCCATAACTTGGGATTCAAAAGTCCGTTTGACGCGATTTTTTTTTTGAACCCGCATATTTTTTCGATATCTACGCAACCAAACTATCTTGACGCGGCTTGCGCGTGCCAATTTTCCCAAATATGCCTTTTACTCATTATTATACGAGTAGAAATATGATGAAAAAATAAAAAGGAAATTCAATTGAAGCGGATGAGTTTTTCAAATAGATATAAAAAAAATACGAGGATTCAAAAAAAGGATTGCGTCAAACGGACGTTCGAGTCAAAAGTTATGATCATCTGAAAATTCAGCATCTTAAAGATTGAAGGTAGCTGTGGATTTGTGAAACTTCAAACGGCCATAACACGGGTTTCGGATGTCCGTTTCAAGCGATTTTTTATTTGAACCCGCGTATTTTTTCTATATCTACGCAACCAAACTACCGTCAGGTGGTTTGAGCAAGCCAATTTATCAAAAGACGTAATTTACTCATTCATTGAATAGGTGAATTAAGATGAGAAAGGAAAAAGGAAATTCAAACGGCCATAAGTTGGGATTCGGAAGTCCGTTTGATGCGATTTATTTTTTGAACCCGCGTATTTTTTTGATATCTACGCAACCAAACTGCCGTGACGTGGTTTGCGCGTGCCAATTTTCCCAAAAATGCCTTTTACTCATTCTTTGAATAGGTGAATTAAGATGAGAAAGGAAAAAGGAAATTCAAACGGCCATAACTAGGGATTCGAAAGTCCGTTTGACGCGATTTTTTTTTTGAACCCGCGTATTTTTTTGATATCTACGCAACCAAACTACCTTGACGCGGCTTGCGCATGTCGATTTTCCCAAATACGCCTTCCACTAATTATTATACGAGTAGAAATATGATGAAAAAATAAAAAGGAAATTCAATTGAAGCGGATGAGTTTTTCAAATAGATCTCAAAAAAATAAGAGGATTCAAAAATAAGATTGCGTCAAACGGACGTTCGGGTCAAAAGTTACGATCATCTGAAAATTCAGCATCTTAAAGATTGAAGGTAGCTGTGGATTTGGAAAACTTCAAACGGCCATAACTCGGGCTTCGGATGTCCGTTTCAGGCGATTTTTCTTTTGAACCCGCGTATTTTTTTGATATCTACGCAACCAAATTACCGTGACGCGGTTTGCGCGTGCCAATATTTCCAAAAACGCCTTTTACTCATTCTTATATGAGTAGAAATATGATGAAAAAATAAAAAGGAAATATGAATTGAAGCGGAAGAGTTTTTCAAACAGATCTCGAAAAAATACGAGCATTCAAAAAAAAGATTGCGTCAAACGGATGTTCGAGTCAAAAGTTACGATCATTTAAAATTCAGCATCTTAAAGATTGAAGGTAGCTGTGGATTTGGGAAACTTCAAACGGCCATAACTCGGGCTTCGTATGTCCGTTTCAGGCGATTTTTCTTTTCAACCCGCGTATTTTTTTGATATCTACGCAACCAAACTACCTTGACGCGGTTTGCGCGTGCCGATTTTCCCAAAAACGCCTTTTACTCATTCTTATACGAGTAGAAATATGATGAAAAAATAAAAGGAAATATAGATTGAAGCGGATGAGTTTTTTAAATAGATCTCAAAAAAATACGAGGATTCAAAAAAAAGATAGCATCAAACGGACGTTCGAGTCAAAAGTTACGATCATCTAAAATTCAGCATCTTAAAGATTGAAGGTAGCTGTGGATTTGGAAAACATCAAACGGCCATAACTCGGTCTTCGGATGTCTGTTTCAGGCGATTTTTCTTTTGAACCCGCGTATTTTTTGGATATCTACGCAACCAAACTACCGTGATGCGGTTTGCGCGTGCCGATTTTTCCAAAAACGTCTTTTACTCATTCTTATGCGAGTAGAAATATGATGAAAAAATAAAAAGGAAATATAAATTGAAGCGGAAAAGTTTTTCAAATAGATCTCGAAAAAATACGAGGATTCAAAAAAAAGATTGCGTCAAACGGACGTTCGAGTCAAAAGTTACGATCATTTAAAATTCAGCATCTTAAAGATTGAAGGTAGCTGTGGATTTGGGAAACTTCAAACGGCCATAACTCGGGCTTCGTATGTCCGTTTCAGGCGATTTTTCTTTTTAACCCGCGTATTTTTTTTATATCTACGCAACTAAACTATCGTGACGCGGTTTGCGCGTGCCGATTTTCCCAAAAACGCCTTTTACTCATTCTTATACGAGTAGAAATATGATGAAAAAATAAAAGGAAATATAAATTGAAGCGGATGAGTTTTTTCAAATAGATCTAAAAAAAATACGAGGATTCAAAAAAAAGATAGCATCAAACGGACGTTCGAGTCAAAAGTTACGATCATCTAAAATTCAGCATCTTAAAGATTGAAGGTAGCTGTGGATTTGGAAAACATCAAACGGCCATAACTCGGGCTTCGGATGTCTGTTTCAGGCGATTTTTCTTTTGAACCCGCGTATTTTTTTGATATCTATGCAACCAAACTACCGTGACGCGGTTTGCACGTGCCGATTTTTCCAAAAACGCCTTTTACTTATTTTTATACGAGTAGAAATATGATGAAAAAATAAAAAGGAAATATGAATTAAAGAGGAAGAGTTTTTCAAACAGATCTCGAAAAAATACGAGGAATCAAAAAAAAGATTGCGTCAAACGGACGTTCGAGTCAAAAGTTACGATCAGCTAAAATTCAGCATCTTAAAGATTGAAGGTAGCTATGGATTTGGGAAAATTCAAACGGCCATAACTCGGGCTTCGGATATCCGTTTCAGGCGATTTTTCTTTTGAACATGCGTATTTTTTTGATATCTACGCAACCAAACTATCGTGACGCGGTTTGCGCGTGCCGATTTTCCCAAAAACGCCTTTTACTCATTCTTATACGAGTAGAAATATGATGAAAAAATAAAAAGGAAATATAAATTTAGGCGGATGAGTTTTTTCATATAGATCTCGAAAAAATACGAGGATTCAAAAAAAAGATTGCGTTAAACGGACGTTCGAGTCAAAAGTTACGATCATCTAAAATTCAGCATCTTAAAGATTGAAGGTAGCTGTGGATTTGGGAAACTTTAAACGTCTATAACTCGGGCTTCGGATGTCCGTTTCAGGCGATTTTTCTTTTGAACCCGCGTATTTTTTTGATATCTACGCAACCAAACACCGTGACGCGGTTTGCGCGTCCCGATTTTTTCAAAAATGCCTTTTACTCAATCTTATACGAGTAGAAATATGATGAAAAAATAAAAAGGAAATATAAATTGAAGCGGATGAGTTTTTTCAAATAGATCTCGAAAAAATACGAGGATTCAAACAAAAGATTGCATCAAACGGACGTTCGAGTCAAAAGTTACGATCATCTAAAATTCAGCATCTTAAAGATTGAAGGTAGCTGTGGATTTGGAAAACTTCAAACGGACATAACTCGGGCTTCGGATGTCCGTTTCAGGCGATTTTTCTTTTGAACCCGCGTATTTTTTTGATATCTACGCAACCAAACTACCGTGACGCGGTTTACGCGTGCCGATTTTTCCAAAAACGTCTTTTACTCATTCTTATACGAGTAGAAATATGATGAAAAAATAAAAAGTAAATATAAATTGAAGTGGAAGAGTTTTTCAAACAGATCTAAAAAAAATACGAGGATTCAAAAAAAAGATTGCATCAAACGGACGGTCGAGTCAAAATTAACGATCATCTAAAATTCAGTATCTTAAAGATTGAAGGTAGCTGTGGATTTGGGAAATTTCAAACGGCTATAACTCGGGCTTCGGATGTCCGTTTCAGGCGATTTTTTTTTGAACCCGCGTATTTTTTTGATATCTACGCAACCAAACTACCGTGACGCGGTTTGCGCGTGCCGATTATCCCAAAAATGCCTTTTACTCATTCTTATACGAATAGAAATATGATGAAAAATAAAAAGGAAATATAAATTTAAGGGGATGAGTTTTTTCATATAGATCTCGAAAAAATACGAGGATTCAAAAAAAATATTGCGTCAAACGGACGTTCGAGTCAAAAGTTACGATCATCTAAAATTCAGCATCTTAAAGATTGAAGGTAGCTGTGGATTTGGGAAACTTCAAACGGCCATAACTCGGGCTTCGGATGTCCGTTTCAGGCGATTTTTCTTTTCAACCCGCGTATTTTTTTGATATCTACCCAACCAAACTACCTTGACGCGGTTTGCGCGTGTCGATTTTTCCAAAAATGCATTTTTACTCATTCTTATACGAGTAGAAATATGATGAAAAAATAAATAGGAAATATAAATTGAAGCGGATGAGTTTTTCAAATAGATCTCGAAAATATACGAGGATTCAAAAAAAAGATTGCGTCAAACGGACGTTCGAATCAAAAGTTACGATCATCTAAAATTCAGCATCTTAAAAATTGAAGGTAGCTGTGGATTTGGGAAACTTCAAACGGCCATAACTCGGGCTTCGGATGTCCTTTTCAGGCGATTTTTCTTTTGAACCTGCGTATGTTTTTGATATCTACGCAACCAAACTACCGTAAGGTGGTTTGAGAGAGCCGATTTTTCAAAAAACGCATTTTACTCATTCTTTTAATAGTATAATTATGATGAGTAAGTAAAAAGTAAATTTAAACGGCCATAACTCGAGCTTCGGTTGTCCGTTTGACGCGATTTTTTCATGAACCCGCGTATATTTTCGATATCTACGGAACCAAACCACCGTGACGCGGTTTGCACGTGCCGATTTTCCCAAAAACGCATTTTACTCATTCTTTGAATAGTAGAAATATGATGAAAAAATAAAAAGGAAATTCAGTTGAAGCGGATGAATTTTTCAAATAGATCTCGAAAAAATACGATGATTCAAAAATAAGATTGCGTCAAACGGACGTTCCAGTCAAAAGTTACGATCATCCGAAAATTCAGCATCTTTAATATTGAAGGTAGCCGTGGATTTGGGAAACTTCATACGGCCATACCTCGGGCTTCGGATGTCCGTTTCAGGCGATTTTTTTTTGAACCCGCGTATTTTTTCGATATCTACTCAACCAAACTATCGTAAGGTGGTTTGAGCGAGCCGATCTTTCAAAAATCGCATTTTACCCATTCTTTGAATAGTAGAATTAAGATGAGAAGGGAAAAAAGGAAAATCAAACGGCCATAACTCGAGCTTCGGAAGTCCGTTTGACACGATTTTTCTTTTGAACCCGCGTATTTTTTTTATATATACGCAACTAATCTACCGTAAGGTAGTTTGAGCGAGCCGATCTTTCAAAAAACACATTTTACCCATTCTTTGTATAGTAGTATTAAGATGAGAAGGGAAAAAAGGAAATTCAAACGGCCATAACTCGAGCTTCGGATGTCCGTTTGACGCGATTTTTCTTTTGAACCCGCGTATTTTTTCGATATCTACGCAACTAATCTACCGTAAGGTGGTTTGAGCGATCCGATCTTTCAAAAAACGCATTTTACCCATTCTTTGAATAGTAGAATTAAGATGAGAAGGGAGAAAAGGAAATTCAAACGGCCATAAGTGGAGATTCGGATGTCCGTTTAACGCGATTTTTCTTTTGAACCCACGTATTTTTTCGATATCTACGCAACTAAGCTACCGTGACACAGTTTGCGCGTGCCGATTTTCCCAAAAACGCATTTTACTCATTCTTTGAATAGTATAAATATGATGAAAAAATAAAAAGGAAATTCAGTTGAAGCAGATGAGTTTTTCAAATATATCTAGAAAAAATACGAGGATTCTAAAAAAAGATTGCGTCAAACGGACGTTCCAGTCAAAAGTTACGATCATATGAAAATTCAGCATCTTCAAAATTGAAGGTAGCCGTGGATTTGGGAAACTTCAAACGGCCATACCTCGGGCTTCGGATGTCCGTTTCAGGCGATTTTTTTTTGAACCCGCGTATTTTTTCGATATCTACGCAACCAAATTATCGTAAGGTGGTTTGAGCGAGCTAATCTTTCAAAAAACGCATTTTACCCTTTCTTTGAATAGTAGAATTAAGATGAGAAGGGAAAAAAGGAAATTAAAACGGCCATAACTCGAGCTTTGGATGTCCGTTTGACGCGATTTTTCCTTTTTAACCCGCGTATTTTTTTGATATCTACGCAACCAAGCTACCGTGACGCGGTTTGCGCGTGCGGATTTTCCCAAAAACGCATTTTACGCATTCTTTGAATAGTAGAAATATGATGAAAAAATAAAAAGGAAATTCAGTTGAAGCGAATGAATTTTTCAAATAGATATCGAAAAAATACGAGGATTCAAAAAAAAGATTGCGTCAAACGGACGTTCCAAACAAAAGTTACGATCATATGAAAATTCAGCATCTTTAAAATTGAAGGTAACCGTGGATTTGGGAAACTTCAAACGGCCATACCTCGGCTTCGGATGTCCGTTTCAGGCGATTTTTTTTTTGAACCAGCGTATTTTTTCGATATCTACGCAACCAAACTACCGTAAGGTGGTTTGAGCGAGCCGATCTTTCAAAAAATGCATTTTACCAATTCTTTGAATAGTAGAATTAAGATGAGAAGGTAAAAAAGGAAATTCAAACGGCCATAACTCGAGCTTCGGATGTCCGTTTGACGCGATTTTTCTTTTGAACCCGCGTATTATTTCGATATCTACGCAACCAAGCTACCGTGACACGGTTTGCGCGTGCCGATTTTCCCAAAAACGCATTTAACTCCTTCATTGAATAGTAGAAATATGATGAAAAAATAAAAAGGAAATTCAGTTGAAGCGGATGAGTTTTACAAATAGATCTCGATAAAATACGTGGATTCAAAAAAAAGATTGCGTCAAACGGAAGTTCCAGTCAAAAGTTACGATCATCTGAAAATTCAGCATCTTTAAAATTGTAGGTAGCCGTGGATTTGGGAATCTTCAAACGGCCATAACTTGGGCTTCGGATGTCCGTTTCAGGCGATTTTTTTGATGAACCCGCGTATTTTTTCGATATCTACGCAACCAATCTACCGTAAGGTGGTTTGAGCAAGCCGATCTTTCAAAAAACGCATTTTACCCATTCTTTGAATAGTAGAAATAACATGAGAAAGGAAAAAAGGAAATTCAAACGGCCATAACTCGAGTTTCAGATGTCCGTTTGATGCGATTTTTCTTTTGAACCCGCGTATTTTTTCGATATCTACGCAACCAAGCTACCGTGAAGCGGTTTGCGCGTGCCGATTTTCCCAAAAACGCATTTTACTCATTCTTTGAATAGTAGAAATATGATGAGAAGGGAAAAAAGGAAATTCAAACAGCCATAACTCGAGCTTCGGATGTCCGTTTGACGCGATTTTTCTTTTGAACCCGCGTATTTTTTCGATATCTACGCAATTAATCTACCGTAAGGTGGTTTGAGCGAGCTGATCTTTCAAAAAACGCATTTTACCCATTCTTTGAATAGTAGAATTAAGATGAGAAGGGAAAAAGGAAATTCAAACGGCCATAACTGGAGATTCGGATGTCCGTTTGACGCGATTTTTCTTTTGAACCCGCGTATTTTTTTGATATCTACGCAACCAAGCTACTGTGACGCGGTTTGCGCCTGCCGATTTTCCCAAAAATGCATTTTACTCATTCTTTGAATAGTATAAATATGATGAAAAAATAAAAAGGAAATTCAGTTGAAGCAGATGAGTTTTTCAAATAGATCTAGAAAAAATACGAGGATTCAAAAAAAAGATTGCGTCAAACGGACGTTCCAGTCAAAAGTTACGATCATATGAAAATTCAGCATCTTTAAAATTGAAGGTAGCCGTGGATTTGGGAAACTTCAAAC
>JAJOOR010011815.1:0-18602 GCA_036250505.1 Solanum acaule | reverse complement strand
TGCTCCCTTAGTCCCGATTTCCCCCTTCGATTATACTTATTGCTTATGGTCATTTTAATTGCTTCCGAGACCAAGGATGTGTAATGATACGCTATGAGGCTTGTTTGGGGTTCCTTCGGGTTCCCCATTCGCCGGTCACGTCTAGGCCCTAGGCTTGGGTCGTGACACTCCCCGCGCCTCTCAGAGCGCCAGGGACACCAGTTCTTCCTATTTCTTCCCCAACTTTCCGTACTAGTTTCTTAGCAACGTACCTATGTTTTCTAATTGATTCCAACACTCTTAGGTACGTCTCAACATCATGAAATCATCCATAAACATGAGATCATGAACCTTGAATCCATAATTCAATGCAAGGAAAGTTAAGAATCAAGTCTAGAAGTTAAGAAGCAAGTCAAGAGAAGTTTATAAAGTTTTCAAAAGTCTTTCACAAACGTTTTAACTTTGTTTTAAGACTTAAGTTCTAAGTTAAGCAAAGAGTAAAGAGTTGAGTTCATTTCTTCAAAAGTTATAAGGGAATTAAGTATTCCCAAGAGTTTAAAATGTTTTCACATTTGAACAAGAAAGGGAAACACCGATTTCCAAGAGAGCTTTTAAGCTAAGTTTTAAGTAATTATCTCTAACCAAAGAAAGAAGTTTTGTTTTAAAACATATGAGCTAAGTATATTTTTGGGAGTAGTATTGAGCACCAATATAGGGATGCGACTTCATATTAACTCAAGTCTCCATAAACCATGTAGCCATCATGGGTAGTAAATGATCATACTTTTTAGATGACTCCTTAAGTGCTTTTTAACATAGACTAGTGGATCCACTTGGTTAAGGCATTCTATATGACGGCAAAGTATATGACAGTTCTGGCAGCGTGGGCAAGACGTTGTATCACCACTTAGGCTTATAGTGGTGGTTGTCGGTTAGAGAAACTCCCACATAAATTATATTACTTTATTATATGAGTAAAATTGAGTTTGTTATTGCATTTCTTTAACGAACTGAGTTGCTTTCTACTATTTTAAAAGTTTTCTATATATTACATGTGTTTCATTGCTTTATATTGAGTTAGGTTGTTCATAAGTTGAGTAAAGTCAATGTAAGTGTTCCTTTCATATTCTTTTCAAGCCTAGGTTATGTTTATCATTCCAACTCGCATACTCGTACATTCAATGTACTGATGCTAGTTGGCCTGCATCGTCTTATGATGCAGACGCAGGTAACCAGGATCAACATCCAGTGCCTCGTTGATCCAGTTAAGCACTCAGAGTCTGTTGGTGAGCCTCTTTGCTTTCTGGAGGGCACCTTTTTACATTGCTTTCTAGGTTCTCAATTGTTAGGATGATCGGGGGTCTTGTCCCGACATTCCTCTTTGTTTTAGAGGCTTCATAGACAGATAGTTATAGTTCTTTAGTCTTATGCATTTCAGTTGTATACGTTTAAGACTTGAGTTGCCATTTTGGCTAAGTTATTATCTCTTAAGTTATTGCATAAGTTACATTTCTTATTTTAAGTCTTCCGCTGAGTAAGTAAGCCAAGCCAAGGGTTCACTTGGGGCCAACAATGGTTCTCGAGTGCCGGCCATGTCTAGGGTGTAGGTTCGGGGTGTGACATGGTCGGCCCAGTCCATAAGTGTGTGGGCTACGTGCTTTGCCGGGCCAGCCCTCTTTTCTTAAAAGTATATTTGTTATAGTTTTTCAAATTAAATTATAATTTAAAAATATTATCATAAATATCGACTAGTGTTACTACTTGTTAATCAAATACACAAATAAAATTATCTATATAATGTTTATTAAGTTTGATTTCAAGTAAAAACATAGATAGCTAAATAGAAATATTAACATAATTGTTTTCCAATGATCATAATAAAACACAAAAACTATGATAATATTCCATAGGATGTGATTCCCTAGAAATTTTAGGAACTTTATTTTATTTAGTACATATTTTATAAACATAATTTGTATTTAAATCGTAATATTTCAAACTTTAAACAGATTTTGAGTGTAGACTCCTGTTATTTTTAATACTCTATTTTATTTGGCCCACGGGGCAGCCCTATCCACATTTCTCAAGCCCCACAAATTGACATGCTTATTCAGGCTGGGCTAAAAAGCCCTTTTCTTAAATAGGCTCCAAAAATCGTAGCCCAGCCCTATCAAATCACGGGTTAGGCCAGGCTGGCCCAACGGGCCTAGCCCATATTGACGGCTCTAGACTATTACTAATGCTTGCATTAGTTATACACTCTATATTGCTAATACCATGAATTTCTAGATATTATCAATGCAATGGTTTTAATGCATGCATTAACATGATGAAAGACCCAATCTCCCCTCAAAACCTTTTTTACATCTTTTTCTACCATAATAGTGGAGGGTATCTTTGTAAATTAATTTTTTTATGCATCAAACCAAACAATGCATAAAAATAATCTATGTATAACTAAGCAAACATAACTAATACATGCATTGCTAATGCAAGCATTATTAATACACTCTATTTAACATTATTCTTATACACTCTACCAAACGATCCCTAAATGTTCAAGAATGTCATGACAAGGTGATACCTATAAGTATCCACAACAGTCCAATAAGCATAAGTTCGCACCGAAAAAGCAGTAATTCAAGAGAGCAAATGGAACTTATGAAAACTATGAATATTCCTGTAAATGATTTAGAATCTTATTGTGCAAATTCCAATAGCTATGAAATGTAATTAAACTATTTTTGAGTGGCTATATGCGAAAGTTTCCCTATTATTTATTACCTTGATTATGAATAGAAACATTTTTTAGTCAACCTATTTTATAAAAAAATTGGGAGTTATTTTTTTTTTAAAAAAATGGGGGTAGAGAAAGGGGAAATGGAGAGAGAATTACAATTTGGGAATCAAACTTTTACCAACAAAGTGGGAAATATTTAGGGTTTGTTTGGAAAGTCACCTGGTAATTGGAATTGGTGTAATTACTAGGGTAGTAATTACCAGCCTAGTAATTACATAATCTAGTAATTACACTGACCTGTTTGGTTGCCATTGTGTAGTTACACTGTAATTACACATGTCATGTTTGGATGTCACATTGTAATTATACATGTTGTGTTTGGATGCACAATTGCAATCATAAAATTATATTAAATTTTTAAAAATAAAAATTAATTATTTAAAATTTATACTAGACAAATAAGAAACTTTATAAATGATATTAAAATATATATATTTAAGATATATATTCTTTTTTGAAAATATATTAATTAATAAACATATGTTCTTAACTAATATTATGAAAAAAAAATTGATTTATATTTTTTCAAATTAATATATTTCAATTGAATTGATCATAAAAACTAAAAGTATGAAGTTTCTACGAACATCGTGAAATACATGTTTGATAAAAAGATTAATATATAAATAAATGTCATAAATTATTAAATGTTCGACAAAAAGATAATCTATCAAGTCTAATTAAAAATGACTTGCAATGTGAATTCAATATTACTAAAACAAATGAAACTAAAAATATAACATAAGTTATAAATTCAAAACAAAAAATCTAACATAATACTCTTATAGCAAATTTCAACATAGCATACATAAATATGATTTATTTTTTTATTTTTTTTAAAAAAAGAAAATGTAAGTCTATAACCTTACTTAACAATAAATTCTATTTTAATTTAAAAATTAGAATACTTTATTATGCTAATGAGAAAATAAGCATGTCATAAAGAAATAGATAATAAGAAAAAATTACATAGAATCACGTGAAGTAAGTTTGAGAACGAGAAGAAAGTTAAATATAATAATATAAAATAAAAAATAAACTTTTAGAAAATTTTAGAATAATAAAAATAAAAATAGAACTTAAAAAACCAAAGGTAAAAAAAAAATTAAAAAACCAAAAAAATAAAAATAGAATTAAAAAGTAATTACAGCTGGTAATTACACCATTACCAGCAATTCACAGTCTCTGCTTGTGAATTGTAGAGTGTAATTACTCCCTGCCAATTACACCAATTACCTGCTGACCAAATAATTACATGTCCAACCAAACAGGACAGACAATGTAATTACACCCAATTACATCAAATCCAATTACCAGGATGTCTTTCCAAACATGCCCTTATTGTTCCCTATGTTTTATTTGGATAAGATTTTTCCTAAGTTGAGGCTGGCAGTTTCCCGTACCATGTCGCATTAGAACATGGATATATCTAAAGCTCAAATTCGGGACTCCTCCGCAGCAGTAACTTAGTAAAATAGTTAGGTCAGTTATTGCCTATTGGTGTGTCAAGTTTAGTAAAAGTGAAGGGAGAGAGTAATAAAATATAGAGAGAGGAATAGGAGAAGAAATATCCCAGTCCCAACTCTTTATCTGTTCTCTGCTTTCTTCTTCCCCAATTTTGAAGCTTCCATTTGAATAATAAAAATGGAAGTGATAATAGTATCATCTAACGCAAAAACACCTTTTCACCCGCATACAAATCAACCAGCCATTCTCAATAACTCTGTCTTTTTGGGCCGTCGAGAGCTCTGCTTCGAGAGCATTTCCTCTGTCTGCTCTGCTGATCCCATTACTTCTAAGCCATCTACCTCTCCTTCCACTCCCAGGTATGCATATTATCTATCCTTTTAGACTTAAAGGACTCCCTACATTTTACTGTACAATGAGTTTAATAAGCAAAAATGACAAGATTTTTGACAAATTAGATGAATATGTATAACATTTAAATGAAAAAAATGGGTCATGAGTGGTGAAGTCAGAAATTTTGTTGAAGGATACTTTCAAAGTTTGGTATCTATCAGTTTAAACTTAAGGTTGCTCATTAAAATTAAGTACTCACTCAATACTTGTATTAGCACATGATTTTTTTTTTGTTGTCATGGTAATGTCACAGGATTGGTGGAGATAATGGCAACTCTTTGATTGAGCAACTACGGAAAAGCTTCCCTTTTGCCACACGGAGGATGTTGTTAACAAGCTTTTTCATGTATTCACTTTATCATCCTTCAAGGTACTTGTCAGGTTCGCACGTTCTTACTGTTTTTTCTTTTCCTTTTTTTTTACTTGTCGCCATTGAAACGCCAGCACTTGAATTGTGTATTGGACCTCACAATTGTTGGATCAATCTGGGTTTTGTAGTCACATATCTCTTAAGACGTTTAACCAAAATGATGCATATATTTGGCATTTCAGCTCCTTACTTGTATTCTGAATTTCCTTGCTTGAGAAAGATATTGGTTGTTTGTGAGCTTCCAAAACATGGCCTGTCTCACTACCAGGAAAAGGAGGAGTGTTTACGGTAGGTTCGTATAACATAGTGATAAACCTTATGAAAGTATTAAAATAAAGCTTTAATTGAGTGGAATGGATATAGAGAATTTGTATATTGACTCCATCCAACTAGAGGTATAGTTTATTGCTTATAGTAACAGGGAACCACAGTAACTGTGGTTATGCAACTGAGCTAGCTCTCTCCCCCTAGTCCCCAATGAGCAAAACCCTATTCTTGTGTGGTTGGCTACTGAAAAAATACAAAGCTTCATGATGAATTTGCTTCCTCCTTATCAGTTGTTGAGTTTTCGTCCTTTATTTGGGTTCTAACCATGCAAACTACTATACTATGTGATATACAGCACTTGCTTTGGGCGATCCGTCTGTCACAGTTGAACAAGTTACACCTTCTACTTTTCCTTCTGCAGCACTTTTCCCTTCCGAGGTTCAGTATCATCACCTGTTCAGCTTATTCTTTATTGTTTTTGTTATGTTCTGATATATAGATCACCGTTTATCTGGTACATGTCTAATTGGCAGGAAAGAGTTGTTGAGCTCTTTGAGAAGAACACTTACTGTGTTGTCAACATATTTGATGTAACCTTGAGACCAACGCTTAATGTTACTGGTATGGTTGAGGTAAATTTTATAGACATGTGCAAGCATTTACTTTTCCATTTTCAGTGTTATGCTTATCGAACTTATTGGTAATTTAGCTTTGGTACTGTCTTGAAAATAAAGTTTCTCATGTCCATGGATTTTTTGTCTTCATCCATATGGTGCCTCAACCAACACACTTTTTGTCCCTTGATAAATAATCTATGTTTGAAAGAAGCTACATTCAATATGTTTAAACAATGGCAGATTCCCGAAGGAAATGGTTCGGGGGTGATTTGGGACAAAGAAGGCCACATAGTTACTAATTATCATGGTAAGATCACTTCAAATATGATACCTGAGTGCATTAGTTATTTGTGTAATATACTCCTTGCATCACAATAATGCTGGGGTTCGGAGTATGAGAATCAAACTGTCTAAGTTTTGGTGTGGAGTCGGAAATCAATTTTTCTTACATTTAGGGGTCTAATAAGGGCTTCATCTAAAAAATAGAATTGAATTCTATGACCCCAAAAACCAATTTCAGTGTGTTGGATGGGCTGTGCAATTCTTGGTTAAATAGTTTTCTTTCTATGTCCAGTGATTGGTAACTCCCTTTCTAGAAACCCAAGCCGTGGGCAAGTAGTTGCACGCGTTAATATTCTCGCTGCAGATGGGTGAGTTGTATTCTATTTTAGCATATACTTAATGGGGATGATACAGCTTCATCCTACTCTCCATCTTATGCCTTCACTCTCTTTAATTTATTTTGTTTCTTTCTGAAGGGTGCAAAAGAATTTTGAGGGTATATTAATTGGTGCAGACCGTGCCAAGGATCTTGCTGTGTTGAAGGTAAGCATTATTTCCAGAATCCTATTTTGTCAAAATCTGGAGAATTCTTAAGTTCATGGGCTGCATTTGCTTTAGTTATGTCATCTTGTTCTTATCTCTTATAGCTATAGTTTGATTGTCATTTTTTCCTATTGCATTTTTCTTTTCCCTGTTGTCTCGATCTCTCTTTACCTGATAATCCCTAGTAAATGTCCAGCTTCAACTTTTAGGTCATGCTCTCATTAAATCCTATTTTTCTGCAAGCAATTTAAGGATCTGCTGGCACATATTAGAATGCATGACAATGGTTGCAAATGAACCAATGTTTGATCTGATTTGTTCATTCTATTTCTTCATTGGTATCACTAAGCAGTGAAAGGTGTAGCTTGAGTTTTACTAGACTTGTGATTGTCAACAACAACAACAACAACATACCGAGTGTGATCCCATAGGCCACAAGTGGGATTGGGGGAGGGTAGAGTGTATGCAGAGTGAAAGAAGCTCTAACTAAAATACGAATAAAAGAGAAGTATTGACAACACAAATAGTAAGATAACCAAAGCACAAAAAAGAACCGTAGTGATAAAAAATGAAGGATTAGATAATAATAATAATACCATTGAAAAGGAGAATAGGAGAAGATAAGGTGCTCCAAGCTATAGCTATGCTCTCCCACAAGAAAGAGAGAAAACACTACTACGTACTAACTTTCTACTCTAATCCTCGATCTCCATGCTCTCGTATCTAGATCATGTCCTCGGTGAGCTAAAGATGTGTCATGTCATGTCTAGTCATCTCTTCTCAATTCTTCTTCTGTCTACCTCTACCTCTCCTTAAGCCTATCACTGCCAACCTCTCGCACCTCCTCACCGGGCATTTGTGCTCCTCTTCTTCACATGTTTGAACCATCTCAACCTCGTGTCCCGCATCTTGTCCCCTACGTACGTCACTACCACCTTGTCCCGTATATCTTCGTTCCTAATCGTATGTCTCCTAGTATGCCCACACATCCATCTAAGCTTCCTTATTTGTGCCTTTTTCATCCTTTGAAGATGTGAGTTCTTGACTAGCTAACCCCTTACCCCATACAACATAGAAGGTCTAATAATCACTTTGTAGAACTTACCTTTAAGTCTTGGTGGATCATTCTTATCACATAGGACACCAGATGCGAACCTCAATTTCATCTATGCCTCTCCATTACGATGTGTGACATCATTGTTTATCTCCCCACATCCTTATACTTGAAGCTTCCTCTCTTGGGGATGAATTGTGTGTTGATCCTCACTTCCACATCTGCCTCTTGTGATTGTCATTTACTTAAAATGGTTGATAATCATTTTAAAGTTACCAGAAACAACTTCAGTTGATTCTTACAGAACAAAAAGATCAACCTATTTGTCCACATATTCCACAGAAAATTTGCTGTCTTTCAAAAAGGTGAGATGGAAGGCATCTAGATGTATGTAGAGAAATCTTACAGTGGGATAGTAGTGGGATGAAATGAGCTGCAATAAATGATATAGAGCAAAAGAGTGTCAGAGAGAGAGAGGTGGTTAGATATGGTGAGAATAACACTGTAATGCGTAGTGCTTTAATTGGAAAACTGGGTGGAACAGCTGAATGGGGTGAGGTTGTGATTATCATATTTCCTATGGAGGAAAATAATCCCAGTGCATTATTTGCATTACGTGATTTACATCCAGGAAAGAGCTGTATGACCCGTTTTTTGTTCTTCTTTTACACTCCTATGGAATCAATATATTTAGAAGTTCTATTTGCTTGAGGAACTTGCATACAGCATAGAAGTTGGTGATGTGCATTTTGGCATTTTCTTTTTTTTGTTCTTTTTAACTCAAACTTACATTTTTGACACCTTATGACTTCACATCTTGAAATGCAAGGTGGAAGCTTCTGAAGACCTGTTGAGGCCAATAAGGGTTGGTGAATCTTCTTCTTTGAGAGTTGGCCAGCAATGTTTAGCCATTGGAAATCCTTTTGGGTTTGATCATACACTCACTGTTGGGGTTATCAGTGGACTGAATCGAGATATATATAGTCAAACTGGAGTGACCATTGGTGGAGGAATTCAAACAGATGCAGCCATCAACCCTGGCAACAGGTTTATTTTTCTGAACTTGTACTTCCCTTGGTAACAAATGCATACCCTCTGATGCTGATAATCATTAAAGGTCTCTTTTGCCCTTTTCTTTTTCAACTACTGTTCTGTGAATAAATGTGTACCTTTCCAGCGGAGGTCCTTTGTTAGATTCAAAAGGAAACTTGATTGGGATCAACACTGCAATATTTACTCAGACAGGTGAATAGTTTTTCCATCGTGGTGTGTGTTAGACAGAAGATTGAGAGGAGATGACAAGAAACACTTATTTGAATGTTCAAAGTTTATCCTCTCCTGCTATTACTTACTCTTTTTCAGTACAACAGGGACATCAGCAGGTGTTGGATTTGCAATCCCTTCTTCAACTGTGTTGAGAGTTGTACCCCAGTTGATCCAATCTGGAAAAGTATGAATGTTGCTCTATAGTTCTTGTCAGCTTTTTTTCTGGTTTTCCAGAATTCTCCTCATCTGCATTTTGTTGCAGAACATCTCATCTTGTATTGGCGAATATTGCTTCATATTCTCACTTGAAATATAGTGGTCATTTATTTACGTATATGTATGTCTTATGCATGTCAGGTTCTTCGTGCTGGTTTGAATATTGAAATCGCTCCAGACCTGATTGCCAACCAACTTAATGTTCGAAATGGAGCACTGGTTTTGCTGGTACATTTCTGTCACTATGACCCTGGGAGTGGGGAGACAGGATCTTTCAGAGTAAAACTCACGATATCTCTTTTGTCTGAATCTATTCCTGCTTTATTTAGGTACCTGGAAATAGTCCTGCAGCGAAAGCGGGACTTCTTCCTACTACCAGGGGTTTTGCAGGAAATATAGTGCTTGGCGATATTATTGAAGCAGTGGATGACAAACCTGTAAGTAATTTCTGACTTTCTGTTTTATGTTACACCGCAAGCTTTTTGTTAGTGCAAATTTGATGATATGAACATCGTCTAGGCTTCCGACCTGCAGGTCTAGAGTTTGAATCATCCTAACAATGATTGATTTTTGTTCCTCCTTGTTCTAAGCAATTCTGTATTTCTGAGATGCACACATTTCATGCTGTTGCAGGTTAGGAGTAAAGCAGAGTTGTATAAAGCCCTGGATAACTATAACATAGGTGATGAAGTTCGGTTAAAAATCCGTAGGGGCAACGATAACTTGGAGCTGAGCATAGCATTAGAGGAAAAAGATTCATGACAATTGAAGAATTTTTGACAGCAATCTGTATCGAAAAGCGGAAATGTGCGAGCAATGAGCATGTTACATGGATATGCTGCCAGCAGAATGTGTCACTTGTAAAGTATTTTAAGTCACCATTGAAGGAGGACAAAATGAGTAATCCTTGAAATTCTTTTGCATCAATTTATAATAAGGTTCTTATTTCTTCTCTTACATATATATATATATATATATATCTACACGACGTGTGCATAGTATTTACACAAATTCCTTGGAAGGCTGAGAAGTACTTCGCGACTCTTATAGAAGTATTGAAGTTGATAAATATGGTGTAGTATGCTGTATGCTTGGTAAAATGGTGCTGATAAACATCTTTTCTATTAAATGACCTAATTTCCAAAGCTATTAACAAAAAAGATAGAAGTGTAAAAATATTTTTTCATAACAAAGGATGAATGAAGAAAATAGAATGTGGAAAATTAATAAGTTATTTAAAGAAGAGTACTTTGAAAATTACAAGATGTTAGGAATAAAGTCATAAAAAGTTTGGTAAAACAAAGAATGTTATTAACGAGTAAAATCTTAAGGGCCCGTTTGGCCATGCGATATGGAATCATGATATGATATCATAATATGAAATTATGAAATGAAATTGAAGTTTTGTTTGGACATGTGATGTGGAATTTTTGTGTTGTACATTTTCTCACAAACATAAGATTCCCATAAGTTGTAAAACTATTAAAATAGCCCCAATTGTTTATTCAATCTTACCAAATATTCTAAAATTTATAAAATTGCATAATAAATTATTACAAAGCTATTTGTTCTCCACTTAAGTAACTGATTCATCTAACTTTAATTCAATAATAAAAAAATTGAACATTGTAGTGTATTAGTATTTAATATAATCCTCCCACATAATACGCATTTCCTCACGTTGAACTTGCATTTCTCGATCATGTGATCAAGAAGACGAACCAACATTGTTACTTTGAGCCATTTGTTGGACAATATCATCCGCAACTATATTTTCATGCTCATAAACCATTAATATTTCATCAGTCCTTTGGTATTCTGGCAAATTTATTACTCAACAATCGATTGGTGTGAGTTAAAGTGACTATATGTTGGTGAGAATAATAAATTTTATGTCCATTAGAATAATAAATTTTATGTCCATTAGAATAATAAATTTTAAAAAGTAATGATGTGATTATAAATTTTATTTACATATAAAATAAATTGTTAGTAGATAGAAATGTGGGATTGTTTTAACAAAATATAAACTTGTGGATCAATTTTTATATTAAAGATATCTCAAATCATGATATGGAATTCTCATATCATGATTTTTGGAGAATATGGAATCACATCTCATGATATGGAATCAACGTAAAATCGGATGTCCAAACGTTGATTCCATCTCACGATTTCATATCGTGATATGATATCGCATGGCCAAATGCCTACTTAAGTTGAGGCGGCAAACTTATAATCGATATCGACTTATAAGCAATTTTTGCATTTATCAAATGTGTAAATAAATAAAAATTACTTATATATTAATTTAAGGGGAAAATGCATGATATACCTCTCAATTTTGTCATTTAGAGTTGATATACCCCTACTGTTAACAAATGACTTGCATATACCCTTTTTCTCTGAGGGAAGTGAAAAAATTAATTTTAATTTAATTTTTAATTATTTTAAAAAATATATATAATCCCATATGTGTATATTCAATCCTCCTCATACACAATTTTTTTTGATTTTTTTTTGTTTCAATGACTAATTTAAATTTATTATTTTGATGGTCAAATTTATTTATGTTTCACTAATTTTCTTGTTAAATTTATTATAGATGACCCAAATTTTTTTTCAAATACAACTAATGAACTAAAGTAACAATATTGTCGAAAAAATAGTTTTAAATTATAATATAGCCACACAAAAAAATTAGTTTTAAATTTTTTTTCTTTACACTAAGGAATTAAAGAAAAAAATAAAACAAGAGTAAGAAACTCAAATAATGATAATCAAAGAAGTCAAAAAACAATTTATGTATGAAAAAGTTTAGAATATATCTTGAACTTTGCTAGAAGGATCATATACTCCTACATGATTTTTTTTTTAAATTAAAAGTCAAAAATATATATTTAAAACTAATATTTTCACTTCCGTTGAATGAAGGGTATATGTGTGCTGAGCCGTTTGTATAACAGTAAGGGTATATATGAGTCACTTTCACAATGAGGACATATCAACTCCAAATGACAAAATTGAGGGGTTTATCAAGCCTTTTTCCCTTGGTTTAACTAGTTTATAGTAACATTAATAGATCTAGAAACAATACTATAAGAATGTGGTGATAATAAACTATGAAGTCAAGATGGCCGAGTTGGTCTAAGGCGCCA
This sequence comes from Solanum acaule, assembly GCA_036250505.1. Taxonomy (NCBI): domain Eukaryota; kingdom Viridiplantae; phylum Streptophyta; class Magnoliopsida; order Solanales; family Solanaceae; genus Solanum; species Solanum acaule. Next base: position 6,190 of record JAJOOR010011815.1, on the reverse strand, counting down.
GTTTCAGGTACTGGTCCGAAAGGGCATGGGTTCAAATCCCATTCTTGACAATATTTTTACAACTATTTGTCCAACATTTACAACTTTTTTTTTCCAAACACAAGTCTCTTGGTTTTGTCTTATTAGGAAAAATGGCACTCTAACAACCTCAAGTAAAGAACATCACATTTTCTACAAAATATGACCTTGATGACATATGCTCATAATAAACCCTAAAAAAAAGCTATACAAAACAGGACTACTATTAACAAGGGAAGAGCAAAATAGAAGGATCGACATGTATTTTCCTATGCAGAAAACTAATGCTGCTTAATTTATTGTGACACCACACTAGTTGATCTGTTGTTAGCCTGGACATATTAAGAACCCTAGTAACTAATTTCATGTCCACTTGAGAGAAAAAGTACACTTGATCTGAATCATTTTCTTTGTTCTTCTTGAACCTCTTCAATATGCAACACTCACCTTTCAAACCATCTTTGAGTTTCTTCTCTTTCTGCATTCCATATCAATAATTAGACAATGACCTTAACCTCGATAGTCGACAAAACAAATGATTTTTTACACTATCAGATAACCATCTAGAACAAGTGAGACTAGTATTTGCGAAAAATAAGTCGAGTTATCTATTACATCATGTTAAGATATATTAATAATGTAAAAATTCTTTACACGATTAGTTTAAGTTACATTCTCGACAATACTCCCTACATCTCATTTTAATTGTCGTTTCACCTCCAGAAACTATGTCAAAATAATTGTCACTTTAGAAATTTACTACTAAAGTTGATAGTAATTGATTTCAAGTATACTCTTAACATTAAGTACCTAAAACATTTAAGAGAGAATAAATAGATAACTTAATACACTATACCTTATAGTTATTATTTTCTTTGAGCATGAAAAAAAAGCTAAAGTGACAGTTAAAATAGGACGAATGGAAGGACAATCAATTGAAAACTAAGAATTTACCTTTCCAAGACTTTTTTGGACCTCCATTAAAAGCTCTAAATCTCCCAAGTCTTTAATAAGCTCTTGATGTTGTATTCCCTTTTTACCCTTCATCATCATGCTTGAGCAATTTCTATCAGCTCTAACAAATTGCCAAAATATTCTTATTGATTCTTCCACTATCTCCACCAACATGTCACTTGTAATGCAATATTCATCTCTCTCTCTACCTCTACCCTTGTTTTTGTCTTTGACTCTGTCCTCTGCCCAAATCGAGTTTAAGTTTTATGTATTGATAATATAAAACCATGTTACGTATACGAATGACAATTAATCATGTCATTTTTTACACTGTCAGTGTACAGAACTTAAACTCTTTTGAGACGCTTACCTCTTATGAGAGGAACTTGAAGAAGATTACGAAGATCGTATCGACTCTTGATGTAATATTGAACTCTAGGCCCTTGAAAATGTTCATTTTCTATAAATCTTTGTATGAGAACTTGAAATTGTTGAAATTCTCCAGCAACTTCATTATACGTATGAGTACCACGAGGGTCAGAATCCCATAAACTTAAAGCTTTTCCATATTGCCAATGTAGAAATTCCCAAGAAAGACACATTTGTCCAACATATATCACTTCAAGATCACTCTGCAATTCTTTGATAAACTTTATCATAGGGTCAATATTGTCATTATGCCTTTTGTGTTTCAATAGCTTAATATTTTGTGAAATAAGAGATTTTAGTTTTGGACCTGAACGTCTTTGCCTTGACACACATTGAAATGGATATTTTAGTGGATCTTTCTGTAGATAACCTGTAAAATTTATAAAATATCTCTTTTTAAAAATGAATTAATACAAAAAGTAAATATACATATTAAATTTTTTATAGGCATTAGTTAGTTGTCATTAGATTCAATGTCGCTATTGCTATTAATTAATTGCTACTAAAAATCCATTTTTGACGTAATGTCTTTTCGCTCGCACGTGCCTACATTATTTTGTTGGTATACATCATTTATTCAATGCTTTAAATTTCATTTTGTACTGAGTTTGGACAGCAGAGCTAACCAGATTTTATGGATCATGGTTATAAACTTTTGAATGATTAAAGATTAGCTGTTCTATTGATTTAACGTAATTACTTTCAAAGAAATATGAAGATGGCTATGAATAACAACCAATTGTAATATGTTCACCAACTAATAAAGGGACGAAAAGGAATGATATTTTTCCAGCATTCAACGGTGTGATCTAGTGATAGATGAGTCAAAATCATGACAAATTGTAATTTAGACTAAAGTGATTTTATTTTCCTATCGCCCTAAGCTTTAGTTACTTGCCGGTCAATAATTTACCCAAACCTATGCTAGTCAATGAACTATCTTAAAGTCATGGGAGACTAAGGTTCAAATATCAGATGAGACAAAAACTTAACAAGTGATTTTTTTTTAATACGTTTAAGCCTTGGTGATCAAATTTATCTAGTACCACCTATCATGATATAAGAAAACAACTACCTAATGAAATTTTAAAAAAAATACGTTCAAGAACACCAAAAGAAAAAGGAATGATGTTTTTCATGGTAATTATGAAGAAAACTTGAAAATAATGTAATGCATCAAGAGTTGTTACTGACCTATTGCATACATTTTCTGGTACGTCAATATGTCGAATTTGTGCATTTTTTCTCTATAACTCTTATAGAACTTATGAAGTTCACTCATACAATCTTCGCGTTGCAACTTCTCATCAATCTTCCATGGCTCCAAATCTTCCCATTTTAGCGTATCTGATTCTTCCAAAATAGTGGGAAGTCCCGTGCCTCTAACTTTTCTAAGTTCCAACTTCAATTGTTCTATCAATTCTTGATGTTCCCATAACGTTTCCAAATTATTTACATCTTCATTTCTTGACTCGACATTTTCAGAGTCCTCCGAATCACCAAATAGCTTGTAAGAATTTTCATGAAAATCATCCTCAGATAAAAATCTCGGTGCTTGATCTTGCTCTAATTTCCTTAGCTCTTCCATTATATCACTATCACTATCATCAGCATCAGATTCTTGATTTTCCTCTGACATTTCAAGATTGTTTATATTATCAAGTTCAAATTCGCCTCCAAAGTCTTCATCTGTCAAGAATCCATCACTATACGAATCGACTAATTTGTTCATCAGATAACAGATATGATCAAAACCAATTGATACAGTATCAGAATCAGTAGATATAGAATCCTTTTCAGATTGAAACAGAGAATCATCAGTAAAATCTAGTTCCTTCAGAAATTGCTCTTTCCGAGTATCTGATTCTCCTTTCATGGAATTCATTTCCTCTGTTTTCTCGTCTTTATCACACTCTAAATTACACAAATCGAATTTTTCTTCCTCAGTTATTTCATGTTCATCGCACTCTAAATTACTCAAATCTCCTTTTTTGTCTTCCTCATTTATCGCCTCGATATTACTATGAACTTCTTTCAAATCCTCTGTTTCAACAACCTCTGCTTTTGTTAGCGATTTGATGCTAAATGTAGAGCTAACAAATTCAACTTTGTCTTCCTTGCTTTTACAAAATTCTTCATAGGTTGGGAATTTAAATGTTAAATTAAACTCTGTTTCCTTCGTCTCTGAATTTGGGAATTCAGAAACATCCTTAAAAACATCAGATTCATAACCCAACTGCTGCTCTGTTTCTGGAAAATCATATACTTTCTGATAATCATCTTTAAAACCCGAGTTCTTATTTAATGGAGCCTTACACCACCTTAATCTGTATGATTCAAATATATGAAATTTAAAAAAAAAAAGGGGTATTGGAAAAAAAATTGAATCTTGATTTACAAGAAGCGATTAATAATTAAAATACCTGTGGACAAATGTGGTGATGGAGTTGAACAGAGGAGACAAATAGAGGGAAACAATGGCAAATACAGTAGCCAGGGGCAAAATCAAATTCTGATAGAAGAAATGAGAAAGAGAAGCCATATTCAGAGAAGTAAAGGAGAAGAAGTTTGATTAAGATTAGCCATGGATTTTGATCAATTCAAAAATTCAGGCGGAGAGGGAAGAAACAACAAACCCCATTCAAGATTTTCAAGCAAATGAAGACTAATTGGACGTAGAAATCCAACCTAACTGTGAAAATTCATGGATTGGACAGATTTAGGAGCAGAAAATGAGGGGAAAGATGGGTACTTGTGAGGGAGTTGGGGTAATTGAGTATGTTATTCTTGAGAAATTTGTGATGTCCACATAATGGGGAATTGACAGTTGAGAAGTCCCTGTTTTTGCTGCATATTTTCTTTGGGAGAGAAGGGAAAATTGGGGTAAGATTGAATGTTGACATCCTAGGGGCTTACGTTGCATATTTTTTCTTAAGCCAACTGTCTTTGACACTATGGTATAGGTTTCTTGAAATTTGGCAACTAATACTCACTCCGTTTACTTTTAATTTTAATTGTCATATTACATTTTTCGAATTATTTGTCATTAAAAGATAAAGAACGAAGAAAACTCTTTTTTTTTTTTCAAAGTTGGTGTTGGGAACTCGGTCGGACTAAGTTTAAATTTGTGTCTAGTGAAAGCATTCCCTCAATTCCATGAAGGCTTGAATATGAAACTTTTGACACTTTGTAAATTTAACCTACACCAGGGGAGAAGCTACGTTGGTGTTACGGTGTCCAGCTAGACATTCCTCCTCGGAAAAAATTACAGCATATATAAGTCAAATCTTACTTTATTATATATATAGTATTTTGAACATTCTTAGAACCAATGAAGACTTGTAGCTAGCATAGTCACAAAGATATGCACGAAACTTACACGATGTCATATTTGCAATTGAATGCAGAAGTATACCGGGCATGCAAGATTGAATCAATCCTTATAGAGATAGTTTTTTTTTTTTTTTAAATAATAATATATTATTCAAAATTTGAACACTCTAAATTCTATTCCATTTTCAAGAAACTAATATCACAATTAAAATATATGACTAAAAGTCAATCCACCTCATGAGCCATCCATTTTGAACTTATCTGTTTTTCCTCGTAAAAATATGTGTTGCTTATAATAAAAGTAAGCACAAGATTCATCATTTCAATCTATTTAACATAAAATAATTAATTGGTGAATGTGAAACATATGAAGTCTAAAATATAAGCTTACGTGACAGATTCAATCCAAACTGGCTGGCCTGTGCTCTTTAATATAGTTGAATTTTTCAAACAAAATCATTATACTTTATACTATATATGAAGGTTCACAAAGTTTATAGACTTCTCCACCTCACAAAGCCTTTTTGGTTAATATATTATAGGTATATTCTCTTAGACATGAATTCTTTTCAATCTGATAGGTCTAGATGGGCTTCATTATTTTTTAATATTCGTTTTATAGAGTATCACAGAGAAAGTGAGAGAGGCCCAATGATTGACATAAAATTGTTCAAGGTCCACATATATATACTTGGTACATGTGAATAGATCCTGGAATTAGGGTTGTAACAAATTAGATCAAATTGAGCCAAATCGGAAAAAAAAATCAGTTATTGACTTGTTAATGAAAAAAAACTACCATAATTACATTTAAATCCCAACCTACGAAGAGTTTTGTAAGGTCTACATATATTCTACCTTCTTCAAACTCCACTCTATGGAATCTTGTTGGGATTGAAATAAGTGTAAATTTCATATATGACATACATTATAGTACTATTTTCAGGCTATAGCAGTAGATTTAGACTTTCAAGCTATAGCATTAAAAATTTCAGGTTATAACAAATTCACAAATAAAAGAAATGTTTTTATTAATTCAAAAAAAGTTTTTTTTAAAAAACGAAAATTAAAAAAAAACGGAATTATAGATAATAAAGTAAAAAACTGAAAGTGTGGCCTGTAATTTAATTTAAATTTATTGTAGATAATTAATGATTAGCATGAAATAATGGATTCAAACAAATTAACAATATTTTTTATCCTTAATTCACTCAAAATCAGTTAAGATAAACTAAAAAATCAAATCATATCATTTTTTTTTTGTAGATAATTAATAAATAGCACAAATTAAGGGATTTAAACTAATTAAGATTATTTAGTATCCTTAATTCACTCAAATCAGTTAAAATCAAATAAAAATTCAGATTTTATCTTCTTCTTTTTCAACGTTTCTCTCTCTTCAATTTGCAACAAAAAAAATTCAACGTTTCTCTCTTCAATTTTCAACAAAAAAAAA
>JAJOOR010011813.1:0-19974 GCA_036250505.1 Solanum acaule | reverse complement strand
ATTATTATTATTATATATATATATATATATATATATATATATATATAACACTTAAATAGGAAACATAAAAGGTAGAGGCCATAAGAGGGAAGTAATTGCATTGACAAATCTTATAATTGCAGATTATGTATAAGGTGTTATAAATCCATTAAATTAATGGATTGTCTATTACTTAATACATGAACTTCTTACATTTATGTATACATATTTCTTAGGTTTTTTGAATCGGATAAGAATGTATTTATTAATTATGACATTTGACATAGTGACTTGGAATAATTTCTCAAGTTATAAATAGAATTGTCATTCACCATTGTGAAACACAGTTAAAAATATTTGAATAAGATAATCTCTACATTTTACTCTCTATATTTCTTGTTCTATATGGCTAATATTTGCATCATATTTCTCTCAAGAATAAGATAATACTTATTCTGAACAAGACCAGAGACAAAGTTTACCAGCATACTTGAGTAAGAATTAAGCCAAGTATTTACAAAGAAGAAATATTAGGTGTCCAACATATTCATTTCTTCACCACCATAACATATATAGTTCATTCATCTAGTACAAAGAGATAAAATTAAAGACAATGGAAATGAAAGGTTTTAGAAATTGAAAACAGAGTTTTACATAATTGACATGTTAAAACACTAAATTAAATTATTGGGACATAAATTCTTTTCATTTTTCATTTTTTATTGCTTTAAATAAAAATAGGTGTTACTCGTGAATTTTTTAAAATTAGTTAAGGAGGGAAATTGAAAAGAAAATCACAAAATTATGAGGGGAAAGGATATATTATATATAAGAATGTTGATTATAGGGAGGTGTTACATCAATTTGTCTCTACATAGTTTTATAATATAGATATATAGATACGGATTGTGTTAAATAAATTAAAGGAGAGAAATGGAATTAAATATAAAAAGAAGATTCTAAAAATGCCTAATTTAAATTTTAAGAAGGCTAAAATGTCTAACAACTTTTTATGGATATTTTTGTCTTTCAACTTTTGACTTAAGACAGTTCCACATCTATATATTTGGTACTAGTGTTAGTATTTAGTATAAGTATACTAGTATTAGTATAATATGGCGGGGTACTATTTAATATTTAATTAATTAGATATTTTTTAATATAGAAATAAAACGGTAATCCAACTTTACACTTCAGAGTTTCTCACTTTTAGTGTGCGCGTGTGTGCGTGTATATATATATAATATCATCATCATATTTTATACTAAAAGTGAGAAGCTCCTAACCTCAAAGTTGGATTATGACTTTACCCTTTAGTTTAAAAATTATTCCTTTTTTATTTTTTATATCACGACTTTACCCTTTAGTTAAAAATTATTCCTTTTATATTTTTTGTGTAAAATACGCTATCTTAAATAATAAATACAAAAACATTCTCTCTTTTTTTGTACAAAATTTGGACATATACTCTTAGTTACTGTAATAACTAATATTTCCCCTGCTAATTCGTTCTCTATTCAAATCTTCCAAGTTGAATCATTATCCTTTATGGAGTCATAATTAATAATCCGTTTCTTCCACTACCAACTATTAATATATTTGTAGAGTACATAATATAATATATGATATTTTTGTATCCAGATCAAATTGATGTAGTGTCTAATTTAGTGCAAGTAAGTTGAATATTAAATTTTAGATTGATCAAATGAAGGTAATAATTATTTGTAACTGTCATTTTTCACATTCCACCTTAATTATACAAGACACCAAAGCGTCAAGTCATTTGGTTATTTTTCTTTTTCTCCACAATTATCTACTCTTTTTGTTTATTTTATTTTGCTCAGCTCCAACAAAATGTCCAGGTAAATCTATTTTTTTGCCTTTTGAAAAGTTTATTTTCTGTCAATTGCTACCATTTAGGTATTTATATATCTATGAGTTATATTAAGATGTTTTATTGTATGTTATCTAATTAATTTATTTCTACTTTGTTAATTTCATTATATAATATTATTTTTTTCACAATATTATGTAACAATAAATCCTCCCAAAAGCCTTCTTGTAAGCACTAATAATGTTCAAGTGAACCCTCCGATGATGATAATTTAACTGTCATGTGACCCTCCTAACCTCTACCCCACTTACTCCTTCAGCTCTCTGTCTACTAGAATGCCTACTCCATTTTCCTTCTGAGTACCACAACTTATACTCATCCACATCCCGAATCTTAGTTCATACCTATTCTGTTTCCTGAACACAAGTTATATTAATCCTCCTCTTGTTGAGAATTCTCACTAGCTCAATAGACTCATCCGTTAACGATCTTATATTCCATGAACCTACTCTTAGCCTCACAGCTCTTGTAACCCCCTTACCACCCCTACCTCTCGCCCCTCGCCCCAGAACATGACCGTAGTCTACCATCTAACACCAGAACCACTAAAGCTAATAAACAAAACTATTCAAGGTTTACATTACAACAAGTGAGGAGTCTAAAATACAGCTCAAGGCAAGAATCAATCGAGGGATAAAAACCTGAAGTAAACATATACCGATCCAATACAATAACAAGCACACGAATGACAAGTAGTAAAGAAACTCAAAACAAACAGCTCGAACAGAGGAACGAAACAGCAAGAAACGACCAACAAATGATACAAGGCTTTCGACATTTTATATAATCACCCTGAGACAGTTGTGTTCATAATTAACAAAATCAACAAGGCTCACTAAGATTTTATGCTGCAAAGTTCCCTACATTTAAGTCTTAACGTAATCAAATATTTCACGAGTACACCATATCTGCAAGCTACCATATTTTCTTTTCAGTCGCCTGTATATTACTAGCAGGATCGAACATAAATTTTAAGAGCAAACGAACTAAAAAGAGAAAGAAATGACATCAATAACTAACTAACACTGGAAGGAACAATGACTAATTTTGAAGCAACAATATCTTCTCTGACTCAACGATAGCTGCGGTATGCGGGGCTGTACATGCAGCTCTCTGCATATGCGACTAGGTCCTTGGGCTGCGGTAGACGAGTGGCCAAACCTATTAAGCAACAAAATGGACAGAGTTTAAGAAATATGTGTTAGGCATGTGAATCTTCTTTCCAGAGGAGAAACATACCTAATTCATATGCTTTAGCTGCCACTTTGGCAGCAATATGCGCTGAAATCTTTCTTATGTTGGAAAATGGGGGGTATATGAGTCCCTTTTCGAAGTTCTCTTGAGAAACTTGCTCCGCTAAAGCTTCCGCTGTTTCAAAGAGCACAATTGGAGATAAAAGTAAGACCTTATGAAGCATAAAAAACTAAAAAGAATAGTCATCTTCCACAAGTAAGATGACAATGAATTCTCGCTTGTATTTTTTCGGGTGGCCATCTGAGTCGGGTAGTGAAGTTGTTTGCAAAATATAAAAAGTGGCTAGAAGGAACTGCAGTATTACAAAGGAAATGAACCTACTTCATAAAAGTGTAAAAACTGTTTTTATCTGTGTACCAAACTCGGGAGTGAGAAATTTACAACTGAAATGGTACTCTTCAGAACATCTGAAAGCTTGTTGTGGTCTGTCCCTCCAAACTTAAGGATAAATGAAGCTTGCTAGAGGTGTCGTGTTTGATTACGTGGTCCATGTTTGACTGCATAGGAAGCATGTTCTGGACTACTAGCTAACTATGACCTTGTAATTTGATTGCAAAATCTTCCTTCATAGTGTTTATCTTATTATTCAACCTTTTTTAAGTATGAACTAAAAAGCAGAGGTTCGCAACTAACAGCTAGCTCATGGAAACATGTAAATCCCAGAGACCTAGACAGATGAGCAATTTCATAGAATCAAACAGCAAAGGTGAACCTATTTTTGCAATTCCATGGACAATCTGTTGGCTGAACACTAATCTCCAAGGTTTGCACCTACTTCATTAACCTCTAACCTCTAGGCTACACCCTTGGGTGCTATTGGTTACTATGTTGCTCAAACTCTGGTGTGGGTATCCGATCCAGGTGTCATCTAGACTAGAGGTCTGATCCTTCCTAATACAAAATTTTAAAATTCAGGCTTACGAATACGGGTGGGGGAATTCCGCTAAAATAATTCAAAATTCTAAAAAGATCTATAAAAAAACCTTAAATGTTGTGGAATGCTAAGTTGCGCAGACTCTTTCACTTTCGATGCCGCGATTCTCCAAAAATAAACTTTTGAAGAATCCGAAATGCACCCATTGACATTTTAGAAGAGTCCGAGCGACATAGATGGGATGTAGCCAAAATTCAATCTTTCATTTTGACAATTCCGCAAGTAGTAGGCATTAGCAGGCAGCACCTAAAATTCGACCTTTCATTTCCCATTTTTCCTTCAAATTTTGTCATGGATTGTGGTCAAAGTACCCGATCTCGATTGACCACACCGTTACCAGTACCATGTGTCAACCAGATGCGGTGGCTAAAATGAAGAGTCCACGCAACATAGATTGGCTGTCAAAATCCTTTCTTTTAATAAGTAATGGCTGTCAAATCTTTTACCACACCTAAGGAGAAAGGCTGGAAAGATGTTGTTTATGGCAAATTATATCAGTGACATATGGCATAGAGTTTTCATCCAGAAATAAGGACAACTCACCATTCCACCCCTCTAAAAAGAAAACAACGATTGTACGTAAGCTTGTCAGTATTTTCCCTTTTCCTGTTGCTCTCTTCCCTCATTTACGTATTTATTTCAAAAAGGGAGGGGGTAATATTGAACTACAACAAATTCCACAACTTACAAGCTACGAGGAGCATGTCATCGTGGACACGAATTGCACCAGAAATTATCAGTCCTAGACCAAACCCAGGGAAAATATATGCATTATTTGCCTAGACAAGGAAAAGAGAGAAGTTTAGTATGGATCTTGCATAAGTACTGATAATGTAAAGAGATTTACCAAAAGAAAAAATGATGATAATGGAAAATAGCTAAGGGTTTGAAATCTCTGACCTGGCCAGACGCATAGACCTTCCCGTTGTACTCAACTGGAGCAAATGGACTCCCACTAGCAAAAATGGCTCGCCCCTGAAGGAGACATGATAAGAAAATTACACGGAGAGACAAATATTGACTGTGTAAGAGACTGACTTCAAACATGAAAAGTAAACAGTATCTCACCTCACTCCAGCTATAGGCCTCCTCAGCAGTACATTCAGACTGTGATGTTGGATTGGAGAGGGCAAAAATAATTGGTTTCTGCATGACATAAAATTGAAGGAAAAAGAAACCATCAGTTTATTGTGTTAGATGTTATTACACAAACTGGTTGAACTACAGAAAGTAGCTTTTCCTATCCAAGTAGGGCTTCATTATCTTACCTCATTGAAGGTTGCCATAGCTTGTACAACTTCTTTAGTAAACGTTCTCCCAGCTCCAGAAGATCCAATCAAGACCGTAGGCTTAATTGACTGACACAATACGAGAATTGTGAGAGGGAGGGTGAGAGGCGGGAGGGGAGTTTTGGGGTAGAGGAGGAAAAAATAGAGGTACCACCTTCACAGCATTCACTAGTTCTTGTACTGGTTCGTGGTCATGTGCCCAGGGCCTCTTAAAATGTTGAAGCATCTCCATGCGAGACTTAACAATCAGCCCCTGGAGAGAGAAGGACATATGGATGCTTCAATTGCATACAAAGTGAGGAAAATGATGAAAATAAATAACAAGTCTGATGAAGGAAATTTAATACCTTGGAATCCACCATCCAAATTTTCTTGCGAGTCTCTTCTAGAGGGATTCCAGTCTGCACAAGAAAGAGTAAAGTATAAAGGCTTGTAAATTATCTTCATATTAGACGTAGCTGAAACTAGAATGGAAAGAGCTAACTTAAAAAAAGACAATTGTTCTATTTACGTCCAAACCTGCTTTGACATCTCAAGAGCTATGAGTTCAGCAATACCTGTGCCAGCCTGCATTGACAACAAGGTGAATGGGATACAAAATGATCAATTGATTGAGGCAGAAAGGGTGATCAAATCAGAAGAAATACAAGCAGCTGTTGAATAATAGCTAAAATCTTAAGAGCAAGGAACACACAGAGCAACTTTAAACAGAATCCCATTTTGGTCTTACAGTACACGATACTTTGTGACGATCAAATTTTCAGTATTCCAGTAAGACATGTTATTTCTAGGAAATAATGGCAAAAGAAAAGTCACAGTTCAAAGTGCAAGTCAGCAGTATAAGTGATAGATGTACCTCTCCTGCTCCAAGGAATAAGAATGTATGTTCAGACAAGCTTCCTCCAACCAAATTTAATGCGGCCATCAGCCCAGCAAGGACCACTGATGCTGTCCCCTGGAACAAAAACAAGATAATATGTTTGCAGTTTGCTAAAGAAATGGTGTAACAAACAGAAAACATCCACTTCCTACTCCAAGCACCAGTGAAAAGAAAACAATAACAAATTAAGGAGTCCTTGACTTACCTGTATGTCATCATTGAAAACAAGGTGACTAGTTCCATACTTTGCAAGGAGGTCAAATGCATTATGATTTGCAAAGTCTTCAAACTAAAGATGTCAATAAACAAAGTCAGATTATCAAGTATAATGTTTAAGTGCACTTATCTGCAATTTTTCCAGAAAATATCTACCTGAATGAGCACTTTCTCCCCATAATTCTGCTTGACGGCATACATAAATTCATCTAAAAGTTCGGCATATTCCTGAGAATGGAAAAGAGGATCAAACAAAGAACATTAAGGAAATATTACATCTTCTATAAATACAAGGTAAAGTAAGCATGATCAGATATCAAGTTTGTGAACCTGTCCGGTAGCTCTTCTTTGCCTGAGTCCAATGTAGAATTCATCGTTCAACAAATTTTCATTGTTTGTACCCACATCAATGGTAACAGGCAAACACTGAAAAGAAAAGAGAGGATAATCAGGCTTTCAACTGATAGACAGAAAAAGCAAAGACCAAACAGATAAGGTTATATGACTGATAAACCTAGTACTCCCACCATCCCAATGAATGGTAGAGTTGGAGTACGAGAGTCCTTAAAGTTTTGAAAATGTACATTTTTAGAAACTCGCCAAACATTTAGACAAGGAAACAGATGTTCACTCTTCAAGTATTAATAGTGCCACACAAATTGGAAGATAGGAAATATATGCTATTTAGCTCTGTGTGCTCATAGCATATACAACAGAGTAAACTATAACAGGAGACTACGAAAGGTGACGTCCGGGAAACTGTCAGATACCGCTCAGACTGTCAAGTTAAAAACATTTATGCTCAAATTACAGCTTCATTTGGCAAACATCAATCAGAAGGAATTCACAAACTTACACAACGAACCACATAATATGAGTCTATGACAAGGTGTTACTGGATAGAGTGATAAAAGTGAAATCCCAGAACTCCATATAGATACAGTAGTGTTTGTGGAATAAAGCATTTGTGGATACAGTAGTATCATCTAAATTCTAACTACTGTTATAAAGAGAAACTTACAGCTGAAGGGCGAATGCCACCCAGAGCAGTGTATAAAGAGAGCTTGCCCACTGGTATCCCCATTCCCTGGTAAAACGTAATGACTGTTATAATATGTTAACAATGACAAAGAAATACATTATGGAAAAAGATACATATAGGTCCAAAAATGAACTGGAACCAATAGTTAAACTGACGGAGGATTTATTTGTCCTGAAAATAGAATTAAGGAACTTCAACCAAATCAATGCACAATATACCTGGCAACCAAGGTCCCCAAGGCCCAGAATTCGTTCTCCATCAGTAACAACAATAACTTGAATTTTCTTCTCGGGCCAATTTTTTAGTACCTCATGAATTTTGCCTCTGCAAAAAGCTAGCACATATTAGTTTTAACAAGAAATAAGAAATGTCAAGCCTTTAATTTGAGAAGCTATATAGTGCATTCAAATGCTTACTTTTCTTTCAAGCTGATAAAAAGACCTTGAGGACGCCTGAAGATGCTACCATATTTCTGGCATGCTTCACCAACAGTTGGAGTGTAAACTATTGGAAGAAGCTCCTCAACATTGTCAATAAGAAGCTTGTAGAATAGCCGCTCATTCATTTCCTGCACCACAATTCATACAACAATAAACAAGAGTATTATGAAGCAACTAAAGGCGGGCATACACGTGCAGGACTTCTGGACTTGAGCTGAACAAACAAATGGTTTTACACTTCCCAGTGTCACCACACTTGAAAGATTATTATACACTAATCATCTGTGTTCTGCTCAATTTAGTATAACATAAAGGAGCTTGACGCAAAAAAAAAAAAACCTTAATTGCAGAAAGTATTTAGAACCTTAAAATCATTTTGTTTACTACCTGAAGATCCATCATGGCCATGTATCTTTGAAGTGGTACATCATACTTACGGATGCTGTTCATCATTTTCTTGACCTGTGACAACGAGTAGCACAACAATGTTGTTATTAAGCTTTCATCTGATCAGATAAAGAGAGACACGGAAACTGTAGGATCTGTAAAATGCAGAATATACAACCTGAAGGTCATGACTAATTACGACAGGAGGAAGAAGACCACACAAATAGTGGGTGTCTCTCTCTCTCTCAGAGAAAGCAAGGCCTTTATTGTAGTGTGGGTTACGCAACAATGAGAAACCACTGCAAGCAAAAGAACACAGTATGTTTCAGTGCGCGTAAGTAAAGACAACTTCTGAGATAGTCAAGTGTCAGACTAATGCTTGAGCCTATTTCATTAACATGGAAGAAGGAATTGTTAAATGAATGCTGAAAAGAGATAATCTTTGTAAGAAAAACAACGACATGGAAGTTCAGCCCTTCTAAAAAAAGTACATAGAGCAACTGCATTTATGATATCTCAAGAAGGCTCAAGAGCAGTACGTATTAATTCGAACTTAATGCAGAACGTATAACAAGGGCAAACTGTGTTTATGATATCTCAAGAAGGCTCAATCAGCAACTAACAACTTCAATAGATTAAGATATAAACATATAATATACTCGAACTAAATGCTCATATCTTATAATTGTTGCATCATCTTAAATTCTTGATGCTTTTTATTGAAATCACTTACTTCATCAAACAATAAATACTCTAACTTAAAATGGAAAACTCAATCCACAACAAGGCTTATAGAACTAGCCCCAAATTCCTGGGATCGCTCTTCGGAAACAGTGTCTCGTGGTACACTCTACCCTCCCCGGACCCCACTTGTGCGACCTCACTGAGTATGTTGTTGTTGTACCCTTGGTGACTGTTGGAGCAAAGAGGCATCATACTTAGGAAACAGTATCTCTAATGTAAATTATAGGTGAGTAAAGATAACAGTGACTAACACAAAATATGTCCACCCTTGGTTTACCAAAAAGACAAATCCCAATAGCTCTTAAGTGGGGACAAAAGATTATAATTTAATTGTAAAAGAAATCGAAGAAAAGCAAGTGCCTTTATTTGATATTAACAAAACATCTATATAATCAGATCATGCATATGTAGACAAAAGGTTACTAGTCTAGCTGTGATGAAAGCTCAATTTCTTTCTTTTTTTAATTATACAAAAAAAGCCAGAATACAAGAGCCTCTAAAACTAGATAACCCCATTTAGTTGGAATGACATGAACATCCATCTCGGAGGTCACAGGTTCAAGCCATGAAAACAGCCTTCGCATACAATAGACTCTTGTGGTTCGGCCTTCCCGGTCCTTAATTAAATTAATCAAAACCCATCTAAATCTTAAACTTAACCCCCATCTGGGAACAGAAAGCATAGGAATTATCGATTCAAATTCAAAAGAAGTAACTTTTCACCTAGCAACAGATAAGGTCCAAGGTGTGATGGATTGATCTTCTGTGGCACTATCCTCACCATAAACGTCTTGAACTCCACCAGTGACAGTAGATTTAACCTCCATCTCAACCGGTGCAGCACTTTCCGTCAAAGCATTCTCCACCAATACACTAACACTTCCATCTCCAGGTTTTCCGTTTGAACTCACGGCGGCTACCACCACCATAGGAGCTGAAACTCTTCTGCTTGACTGAGTCAAACATCTTGAAACCCCAGATAACGAATTGTTCTGCAAATTACAACAAAACAATCACAATTAATAAAGTATAGAAAATGAAAAATTGTCCACAAGTGAACAAAAACAGTAATCAACAACTTTCAACTCAATTCTAAATATGGGTATGTCTAAATCAATCTGAATGTTCATGAATCACAGCAAGTTTCGTTTTTTTTTCCATTTTCAGTGGAAAAAGGAATCTGGGTGTTGTTCCTTTTTCCTTATCCTATCTCTATCACTCAAAATTAACAACTTTCAGCTCAATCTATGAAAATGGGTGTCGTCAAAAACTCAATCCGAATCAAAGAATTAACAATCAATCAAGACAATTTCTCCTTCTTCTTCTTCTTCATTTCATCTGACTGTGAACAATCAAAACAGAGATTTAAGAAATGGGGTACTGGTATTACCGTAAAACTGGTGCCATTCAAGGAGAACATGGCTGAGTTTTGAGCAGAGTGAGAGAGAAGAGATTGTTTGTGATAGATCTGCTGAAGTTCTACTCTTTATCTTCTTCTCTCCTACTTGTCCTCACAACTCTGCAATTGATCAGGGCATTTTGTAGCAACCAAATTACCACTTTTCTTTTTTCACTGTTAACTTTTTCCTATTACACAATTTACCCCTTTTTCGGACAGGTTCCCAACAAGATTTTCTTTTATCACAATTTGAACTCGAGATCTCTAGAAAACACTTTCACGCCTCCAAATGAACCCAACTAGAATATTTATTTTATTTCAATTTATATAATTTATTTATTTATTTAGTTCATGTCAATAAAAAAAGATTTTTAGCTGCATATGTATTTATAACTTATTTTAAATTATAATTTTAAAAAAATAAAAATAAATTTAGTGTAAAGTTAAACTAATTCATATTAATTGAGATGGATGAAATGTAAAAGAAATTACTTTTCTATTTATAAAGCACTTTTTTGGTGTGTTATATAAAAATGAGTTGAGGTGTTTTATTAAAATTCGATATTTAGATTATTAATTTTCCTTTTTTGTTAAAAATTATATAATATGTGAGACTATTTAAAAAGGAATGATTTATTTTTCTTTTTAGACTATTTGAAAAGAATGACTTTTTTTTGGCAACACGTTAATTTCAGTTTTTCATGTGGCATGTTTTAGGTCATAAAATTAAAGGATATTTTTAATATATTTGATATAATTTTAATTTAGAATTTATAATATTAACAAAATTATTATTTTTTTAAACTTCGTGTTAAATCAAAAAAAAAAATTAGAAGGAGAAAGAAGTATTATTTAAGTTCCCTATTCAATCCAAATATTACTTAAGATTTTGCTCTTTTAAGTATATTACCTATGAATTTCTTCTACGTTGACTGACAATCCAAGAGAATACTATTCCCTTTACTACATATTTATCTAGTTTGATTTGACATAATTTAATATAAAAAAATAAAAATATATCATAATATTTGTACAATTATTATTTTTATTTGATTTTATTGTCTTACTATAAAAAGATTTCATTACAATAATATTTTTTTTTTAAATGTCATTATTTTGAATTAATTAATTTTAAAAACATCATGAGAACCATGGGTTGGAAAAAATAAGAAAGTGATGCTGACAAATCTGTTTGTGCATCCCTGTGGAAAAATAATTTTTTTTTCATTCTTAATCTCATTCTATCAATTAAAATAGAATAACTTCATATACCTTTTGAAGGATAATATATATAAGATCATAGTATATCCATCATTAATTTTTATTTATATAAAGATAAAAAATAATTATAATAATAAAAAATATTTTTTAGTTTTAGTTTTTTCTGAATTGAAGTAGGATAAATATTTGCTAATTTAAAAAAAAATAGTATTAGAAAAACAATATGTTAAAAAGAAAATAAATAATATATTTATTTGGAAAATGGACATTTTTGGACCAAAATATTAACGACAAAGACATTTTTGGATCAAACCATAAACGAGGGACATTTTTTGTTCATATCATATAATTTAAGAACTTCTTTTACCATTTTCCCTATAATTAATTAAAATAATGTTCTTTAATAAATAATTAACAAGTAGTAAAACAATATTAATTATTAAAAGTAACATATAATAGTATGTGAACAACACAGGCCATACAATTTTGGTGGGTAGGGTAGACTGCCCAGGTTGGGTGGAAGATATTATGTTGTATAATTGGAGTCCATGCAATTAATTACAAATCGTGGCGGAGTTAGGATTTTTAATAACGGGTTCAAAATCTGAAAAAATTTATACACGAAATAGTCGAAGGATGCTCGACATTTATTATATATACTTAAAAAAATATTTTAACCATGCATAAATAATATAATTTTCCGCTAAAGGAGATTCGAATGAACCCCTATCTATAAGGTGGCTCTGCCACTGATCACAAATATTATCTTCATGACCAAAATAATACAAAATACTGTATACGTTTGAAACTGCATCCACATATAAAACCATGATTTTTCACATCGTATAATTCGTATAATTTGGACATTAATGATGATGACAAACCATTTATTTGGCCAATCAAATTAACATTTCTCTATAGTGAAGGAAGGCTTCGTTATAGCGAAGGCAATGAAGCTAAAGGAATTATTCATCGTAGCAAATGAGTTCTCTTGACCACTTGGATAGAAGAAAATGAATCTTTCAGATTTTTAGGTATAAAAATGAATATTTGTTTATAAAAATATCATAAATTTTTTTTAAAAATTGAAAATGGCTTATAAAACTAATTCTTCCGGAAATTGGCATATTTGACATGTCAAATTATTCCTACATTCCTTTCTTTTTTGATTTTTCGTTCGGTGTTTGATATTCATTTTAGAGTCTGACTAATTTAAATTCATGTATGAAAGTTTCATTTTTTTTTAGATAAAATGTTATATACACAAGACAACTCTATATTCAAAACTCAAATGTAAAACTTCTAACAGAAAATGGAGGAGTATTTCTTACTCCACCGCAACTTTGGATGGTGCAAACAAAAAAATTCTAATTTGTTGCTAACCACTTTGGAATTTTACAATGTGAGAAATTTTGGCAAGACAATATGTTAAAAGTTGTTGAGAAAATATCCTTGGAGGAAACAAAAATGTCATAGTTTTGAATAGATTAAAGTTGTGTCTACTGCAAAAAAAATAAAAATAAGAAATTCCCCAAAGAGAAGTGGTCATTTTCCTTGAGTTATGCTTCTACTCAATTGTCATCAACCTTAAGTTCATATCTGTTGTTTTTGTTAATTATCTTCTTCAACAAGACTACAACCAATCTAAAATTTTCAGTCATGCAATATATATATATATTGAAAAAGAAATTAAATAATAATAAAAATTTAACGAGATTCTAGCTAATTTTATGGATCATGTGAAATTCAAGTTGCTAAGGTGGACAAAAAATTAAGGCTAATTAAGAGAGGACTAACATAATGTTTCAAGTTGAAAAATGTTGGTTCATAGGGATTTAGGTAGTTCGATTTTGAAGTTTATTAATTTTAAGTATTGACTATCCATTTGAAGACACACTAAATCATTATATAATTATTAAGCTATCGATTCACAAAAAAATCATTGAAAATCACTTTAAAATGACAAACCTAATAAATCATGAACATAAGTTGACATATTGCATCATGCTCAAAACCAAACACTGATATCCTGTAGTATAATCAAAGATTTTATATACCGAATGATATAAATATAATTTATTAATTCTACTATCGAGTTAATAGTTAACTGTTAAGAAAAATCTCAAATCGTTAATAATCGATAACTTGATATAAAAAGAACTCAAAACCATTATCAATATCGCTAAACCAATAATTCATTATCAAAATTTTAATGAAATAAATAAATAAACATATGTGATGCAATTTGGTGTGTGGGGTTAATAAAGTTGAACCAGACAAACTAGGAATTCCCACATTGTTGAATCCGCCTGACGTTAATGTTAATGCTCTTTTTTGATTGCTGTATTTTATGTGGCCACCAAATATCCATCTATCTTTTGCAACATCAAATGTCATAAACGTTTTCTTTTTAAATTACATTAAGGGGGTAAAAATAAAAAAAATCAAACTTTCATTAATAAAATAAAAATTTAAGTAGTCAATTAATTGAGCTATTAAAATCTCATATTATAAATGTTAAAGTTAATATGATAGGTTCATCTAACAAATCAATTTTTGGTACTCGCTCCGTCTAACAATAGTTGTTCACTATTAAGACAACTATTGTTTTGACACACCTTAAGAAACAATCAATAATATAGGTAATATTACTACATTACCATTTGAATATATGTTTTGAAAAATATATTAGATATTGAATAAAAGTATTTAATGGCAAAAGTAAAATAGACACAAAAGGATAAATTATCTCTTAATTTTTCAAACTGAACACGTATTATTGGATATTTACTTTTAGTATAATCTATATATATATATATATAAAGCTGGATAATAAGTCCGCTGATGTGGCATAGCTCATTGGCCAGTATTATTATTTCTCTATTTTCTCAGAATTTTGAATTTTTTTCTTCAATTTCTGTCAAAAAGTTTTTATAAAAAATTATTCTCTTCCTTTATTATTAGCATTTATTGCAGTTAATGAATAATTTCAATACTATTTAACAATTATTTAATTGAAGAAATTACGTGTTATATTAATAAGGAAAGGGAGTAATTTTACCATGTTATTAATAAGGAAAGGGAGTAATTTTACCGTGTTATTAAATAAGGAAAGGGAGTCATTTCACTTAGCCGTTACATTTGGATTAACTAAATGCAATAAATGCTACTAATAAATAAAGAGAGTAATTTTTTATAAAAACTTTTTAACAGAAATTGTTGGTATTATATTACAAAATAATTGGAATTAACTATATATTTAAAATTTAAAATTAAATTAGCAGTAACACAAACGTTAGCACTACGTTTTAATTTTTTAAAAAGACGTTAGCACTATATTTTAATTTTTAAAAAAACGTTAGCACTAATTACAACACTTCATTTTTTTTAATAATTACAACATTAATGATTATATTTAATTTTTAATAGCTATTTAAACTCTGTTAATCCTCAATATTTTTCTAAGCATATTCTCCCCACAACTAATTAAATTCATTTACTTATTGTTCCTTTGAGAAATAAGAGGCTGTTCCTTAAGGCTTGAAGTATATAATCATTCTTTATTCCATTAATAATTTTCCTGTTCTCTGTGATTTCTCTTCTTTTAAAAAAAAAAATACCTCTAACTATAGATGTTAAAATTGTGGAGTGATATTCAGCCGTAAGTATTTATATTACATTATTACTTTATATTTTATGCATAATTGTATTGTTACCTCATTTTTTTAGTGTTTTGAGCTTATTATAAATTTTATGTGTACAGAAAATGTGTTGAACGAACATGATCGAAAAGAGGAGATTTTGGCTCCTTTTGAAGCAAAGGTACAAAGATTGAAGGATGACTATGTCCTCACCTCGTGAGAAACACATGCGAAGAAAAAAATAAGAGATTTAAAGTCGATCGGGCTCGCCACTGGTGTTTCCAAGTACAAGCCAAGAAGGATTATCTCAATGAGTTTGGATTAGTTATTTGATTCCTAATGAAGTTTTATTGTTTTATTTTTAGTGAAAGAAATTTCCGGAAAATAATTATTTTGTACTATATAATAAAAGAAACAAACCTACTACTATTAGAATCACATACAAAAAATCGTATTTAAAAATGAAATCTTTATATATATTTTTCATTTTTTAAAGAAGATATAATAATAAAAAGAATACCGTTTATCTATATATCATGAATATTTATAATTGTTTTTTTTATGCATAAACATGAAGAGTTCATCATATTTGTTTGACAAAATTTGTATTTTAAAAAATCTTTACTAAATTGATTAATATACCACGCGAAGCGCGGCTATGTTTTCTAGTGGACAAATAGAAATGAACTGAGGAAGTAGTATAATCTATTTAAGAAATTAAGATATTTTTTGGTAGTATTAATTAATTGTTAAAAGTATCAAATAATTTGAATCTAGCTATTACCTAACAAATTCAAGTTCCCTATTAAAATAGTATTAATAACAATAATCACTAATTAATTAAGGTCCATTTGAACATCAATTTAATCTTTTAAAATAATTCAAAACATTTTTTCATATACATTAAAATATTTTTTTGGCACACACATTAAAATTTCAATTACTTTTTTTTTAACTTTTAAATGTTACTCAATTCATATCGAAACCCCTATTAAATATTCAACTAAAAACTACTATTCCGGTGTTTATGAGTTGATAGGAGAGAAGAGAAGGGTGAATGGTGGAGAAAAGTTAGGTGGGAAAGGCAATTGAATTTATGGTTTTATTGACCACTAATTATAAAATAGTATGCAAATTAAGAAAGGTCGTGTCATTGTTAAAAAAATCAAAATAAGTTTAAATGATTTTTTAGTTTACTCTTTTTATTAGTATATTATTGATGTGGTTGATATAGATATATATAATAAATAATTATTAAGGAGAGATGTTAAGGTAAAATAATTTTCAAAGGTAAATATTTTTTATATTAATATTTTTTTAAGAGTCGAATAAATAAGAAAATGCGATAACTATTTTGAGACAGAGGAAGTATGACTTATGTTGCTATCAACGCCTTTTCATTGTCATTAATTTCTACCAAGAAAGATACATAGTAATACGTTTCATTCATTTCATACTTCCTCTTTTTATCCTCTTTCCTTCCATTTTCTTGATATAGGGTGTTTACTTTAATTAAGAGTCAATTATGTCACAAATCATAATACTATTTGAATTTGAGCAATTTTGCCCTTGTTCGAACTTCTAATTAATTGGGAAAATTATATGGAAAGACCATCCTTAAGACTTAACTACATAAATAATAGTATTTTTTCAGTATTACAAATATGAACATTTTTTTTTACATATATAGCAGTTTAAAGATAATAATAATAATAATAATTATTAATATATATAGATATATTAATTATTAAATAAAAAAGTGAACGGTTGATTCCCACTATTGGGTAGTTATCAAATTTTGTACGGTTGGTTCCCACTATTGGGTATCAAATTTTGCATTTCTTCTGATATAAGCTTACGTTATTGTTTTTTCACATAGTTCAGGTATTATTTAG
Organism: Solanum acaule; assembly: GCA_036250505.1. Taxonomy (NCBI): domain Eukaryota; kingdom Viridiplantae; phylum Streptophyta; class Magnoliopsida; order Solanales; family Solanaceae; genus Solanum; species Solanum acaule. The sequence continues at coordinate 2,759 of JAJOOR010011813.1, read as the reverse complement.
TTGGAAAGTTCAATTAGACTCTCAAATAACTATCTCAATATTTCACGTGAAGTTCATGTACTGAAGTTCAATAATCATACTCATAATCAAGTCGTAATTCCAAAATACTTAGTATTTGCAAATACTAAAATTATATTCAAATTTGGACATTTTCCAATTAAAAGGAATTAAATCACAGAAGAGCTTACTACTAAATCTAAGGCGTTTGGACAATATTTGTATTAAAGTTTTACAATTAAATATTAATTTGAAGTTCAAATTGCTAAAAAGTTAATAAAAGCTCTTGTGTTTGGATATGAATTTAACTTAGAAAAAATAATTGGTGAAGTATCTCAATTAAAATGCACCTTCAAAATACTGTCTCAATATTTCCTGTTTTTAAATTATTATTATTTTTATTTATTTTGATATGATATAGAGTTTAAAAAGTAATATCAATATGAAATTTTGTGGTCTTAAATTAAAAATATGTAAAATGTATTAAAATATCCTTTTATTTTATATTTAAACATGTCATATGAAAAAATTAAAACTGAAAAATATATTTATTTTAAACGAACCTAACAGAAAAGTACAACAATAGCATATCTAGTGTAATTCCACAAAAATAAGGTTCGAAGAGGGTAAAAATTTACGGAGATCTTACCATTATTTTGGAGGTAGAGAAATTGTTTGGATAGACCATTTGTTCAGACCAAAACGAATAAAAAGGGAAAGTAAGAGAAATAAATTGAATAGTATTTCACTTGAAGTTCAATATTTATAGTAGGGAAAAGGGTCTAAAAATACTCTAACTTTGACCGAAATTGTTGTTACGATACCAAACTTTATGGAGGACCTTTTACCCCCCTGCACTATTTAATAGTGTATTTTAAAGGTATATATGTGCCCACGTGGACACATTACTATTTAAAATGATGCAATATTTATGATGTCCACATAGACATATATATACCATTAAAATACACTATTAAATAGTACAGAGGGTAAAAGGTCCTTTTCAAAGTTTGGTATCGTAACAACAATTTCGGTCAAAGTTGGAGTATTTTTTAGACCCTTTTCCCTTTATAGTATAAAATACATAAACTCTAATTTTTGCGCTAATTACATCTTGCCAAAATTTTCTCAAATTACAATAATTTTGGATTTTTCATAACTCGTGTATATATTGTTTCTTAGCCCGATACATAGCAAACGATACTAAGTTATGTATTATTAAATATATAAATATGTATTAGATACATAACTATAAACTAGATTCCTATTGATATATGTTTGAAATAATTGTGATTATGTATCAACAATAACAGTTTTACCAAATACATTGTACACAAACAAAATTGTAATGTATCTAATAGATGTGGAGTGATATATCCGAATGTTAAGAGAGAAAGAAAAAGGAGTTTTTGTAATTAATTCAAAAGATACAGGTTTTTAGAAATTATATTATCTGAAGTTGTATAATTACGTAATTTTCTCATATTTATATCGTAGTTCAAGTATTTCCAAAATATACACTACTTATTTTTTTTATTTGACATTTAATATCCACATTAAAATCAAACTGTTTTAAATTTACACGGTAGAAGACCCCATTCAAGAGGACCAAAAATTCTGTTACACTTAAAATTTAAATTCATAATCACTAATTAAAAAAATAATTTCATTCACCACACCATATCCATCTATTACAAACTACTAGTTGTAATAATGTTGAGTTGAATTGTCAATTTTGTCATGCCCACAGCCTACTTGAGCTTTTTAAGTAAATAAATTGGCATTCCACTTTTTTTGGATACCGACTGGCAACTTCCTTGGTCCAAGAGAACCCGCGTCGACTCGCTCATTCAATTCATTTACAAGAAAAATAATACTTTCGTCATCTTATTTTATGTGACATTTTTAAAATTTTGAGATTCAAATAAGTCTACTTTTAATCATAAATTTTTCATATATCTTTTAAACATTTTGAATTATCAATTATTGTGACTTATAGTATTTTCTATATAGTTTACAAATATATAAATTTCATTTCAAAAATATTAAAGATTTCATGCGTAAATTTTCGATCAAACTTAAGCTATTTGACTCTCAAAAAACGAAAAGTGCTACATAAATTGAGACATATGGAGTAATATTATGCAGTGGGCCCACACATAAATATATCCAGTGGCGAAGGTACACTATGCTCAGATTGGACACCCTTCATCAGAAAATTACATTGTATATATAAGTAAAATTATACTTTAAATGGTTAAATAAGATATTTTTGACACCCTTAAGCACAGTAAAGTTTCTTAGCCCAGCGGTATCTTTGCCCAACGTGAAGGTCTATTAATGCGCGCACGCACGGGTTCGAATCCCAGTTACTACATTTTGTTTTTACATTTTCAAAAAGCTCCTAATTAATTTCTAATTATAGCTAATAAATCAGTTATGTTTTTAATAATTCAAAATTAATATTATCTATTAAAAATCTTAATTAGAGACCTAATCATTAGGGGTGTTCACGGGTTGGTTTAGATCGGTTATTGGTCAAAACCAAAACCAAACCAACTTAATCGGTTTTAAAATTATCAAAACCAAACCAAATATAATATACATTTATCGGTTTGGTGATTAGCGGTTTCAGTTTGGTTTGGTTCGGTTATTCGGTTATTAACCATACACAAAAATAAAAGAAACAATTCATTTAAAATGTGAAAAAAGTGACAACAATCCATTCAAAACGAAAAATAGTTAGAATGACTTAAATTACT
>JAJOOR010011812.1:0-23138 GCA_036250505.1 Solanum acaule | reverse complement strand
TTTTCAGCTTGATAGCTTTATAGTTTATGTTCGTGGTTCTGACAAGAGGTTCTTCAACTTGAAGGGAATTAGTGATCTTGCTAAAGTATTGGTCAAGTCAGATTTGCATCAAATTTGGACACTTGTTTATTTGTTTATCAAGTTGACTCTCATTCTTCCCGTTGCTACTGCTTCTGTGGAACGAGTTTTCTCATCCATAAAGTACATTAAAAATGAACTTCGTAATAGTATTGGTGATGAATTTTTGAATGGTTGTTTAGTTTGCTATGTAGAGAGTAAGATATTCGCAAATGTAAGCAATGATGCTATTATTTATTGTTTTCAACATATGAAAAGTCGTCGAGCACAATTATGACTTTAAAACTAGAAGTCTCTTTTTGTAATGATAATATTACTAGTAGGTCATTGTGACTTATAACTAGTGATTGTTTTTTATGATGATAATATTAATCGTTGTTTCATTTTTTTTTATTAAAGAGTTTGAGTTAGTATACGTTTACTTTTTTTATTAAAGAGTTTGAGTTAGTATACGCTTACACTACGTGATTGCTAACATGTTTATGTTAAAGGAAGTGAGCACCCACAACCTTTAAATCTTGGATCCGCCACTGGGGGATTATTAAGAATAATATATATTATTTAAAAATTACGTAAAAATATTATAAATCACAATAATAAAATTTTTAAATATTTAAAAACTATATAAAAAATTCGATTGACTTTCAAAATTCTATCTGTGTCACATAAGTTGAGACAGAGAAAAAAAAGATAGATGTCACGTAAATTTGAACAAAATGAGTAATATATATTATTTAAAAATTACATAAAAATATTATAAATCAAAGTAATTACAATTTAAAATATTTAAAAGCTAAATAAAAAATTATCCAAATTTTATCTACATTATATAAATTGAGACAAAAAAATAACATATATTAAATTCATACTATGCACAGAACCGTGTATATATTTACACGTTGAATTTTCTTGATTGATATATCATATACCATATAATAAGAAAACTCTCAATTGGACACAAAAAATTTGTGATTAAATAGGGTATCCACGTTTCTATATGCTTTACCTCTTCTTTCAAATCTACTTTTAAAACAATATCCTGGGGATAGAAAGAATTATTGCCTCCGTTTTAAATGATTTATCATAATTTTTAAATATAATTATCTTAAGTTATTTATTATTTAAAAATTAAGACAAATTATATTTTTTTTATCCTTGACAGTTATTGTTCTTAAAAAACCCACAAAAATATCTTAATTATGGATGATATATTATACTTGTTCATATATCAATAAATGATAACATTGTTAAAAACCTTTCTTAATTAATGATTCTTTAGTAACATGTAAAAGAGAATAATGATAGATAATTTTATACGGAAGGAATATATATAAAAAAAATTGAGTGAAAATGTGACTAACTGAGAGTAAAAACACGTTTTTGAAATTTTATGATCAAATATTAATTTATATAGGTGAATATTGTATATTCTGTTATATAGGGATTTTCACTGTATAGGGTTATTTTTGTAAATGACCCATATATAGGGTGTTCACGGTTTGAATAAAATCAATTCAAATCGAACCAAGTCTATTTAATTTGGGTTTGAATATGGGTTTGGTTTGGTTATAGATTTTTAAAAATTGATAGGATTTGATTAAGGTTTTGATTTTGTCAAAAAAAAATCGAAGAAATAATCGAAATGGACCGATAAACTATATACATATATTTTATTATTATACATGCATGATATATTATTTTAATAAACAATTTTAAATATCTTCTATATGTTTTCATCAAAATTATTTTAATTTATTTATGAAAGTAAAAACGTGCAAGACGAGAACATTTATCTTATTGGTTTTTTTGTATATGAGTGTCTATGACAATTCTTGGAGGGACTAGGAATGTCATTGTCTCTTCTTTCTAGGCCAAAATGATGAATTTTGAAGCTTTATTTACCATAAATTTAGTGATAGAAAGTTTTGTAATATTAGTCGTACTAACTATTTTTCGTTTTGTATGAATTGTCGTCTTTTTTTCCTCTTTTGAATGAACCATTTTTTAATTTTCGTGTATGCTTAATAATCGAATAACGGAACCAAACCAAACCGTAACAACCAAACCGATAAATTGATATTATATTTGATTTGGTTTGATTTTGATAATTTTAAAACTGATTAAATTGGTTTGGTTTTGATTTTGACCAATAACCGACCCAAATCGACCCGTGAACACCCATACTGCTATAGATATATTATCACAATTAAAAATCACTATATTTTCATTGAAATTTTCGATTGAAAAATGTTTAGTGACTATTTTTATAAATATTTTGATTGAATAAGTGAGAACAGAAAAATAGTTTTTACATGGAAAAATTAGAAAGTTTCTCAAGAGAAGTAATGAAAATACCCCTAAACTTTGCGTAAATTATTAGTTTCGTTCCCGAACTATTGTCAGTCTTAAAAACACCTCTCTACTTGACTAACAAAACTTATATGCACTTTTAATCTGCCACGTAACCTAGCAAGTGGTCTCAAACACTTGTAGGAGCATGAGACTCCTAATAAAAAGTCGAGATAAATGTTAAAAACACCCCTAAACTTGGCGAGACTTTAGGAGTGTATTTCACTCATGTTGCAAGATCGTAGGGTATATTTAAGTAGTTCAGTTAGTCAAGTAAAAGAGTGTTTTTAAGGTTATTAATAATTTAGTGATGAAACTAATAATTCGCGTCGAGTTTAGGAGTATTTTTAGTACTTTTCTCAAAGTTTTTCATTATTTCATTGAGATTTGCTTCTCACCATGAATTTTTCCAGTGAATTGGTTAGGTGAAAAATAAATGAAAAAACCTTTATTTTTAATAGTGTGTAAATGATCTGTTACAATATATTTCACTATTATTATGTATACCGATACAATTATTCTATTACATTTTTAAAATCAAAATATTATTACATTTGTTTTTGGAACCCCAAGATAATCCGCAACCGCTACAACCTCTGCCACAGTCTCTACCCTTCGGGTGAGCACTCTATGGTGAACACTTTGTGCGCACTGGATAAACTCCCACTGTGTAATAGCATGTAAATCACCACAGGGGATGTAAACCGCACTAGACAAACCCTATGCGACAGGCTCGACTCATAAGGCATTTAAGGGGGATCGTCTCGGATTATTCGTGTGGATAATCACCCTCCAAACCAACTGAGCCATCCCAAAAGACTATTATTACATTTGTATTAAGAAAAGTTTCACTATATTTCATAATTAAAGAAATTAAATTAAATGAAATGGACAATATATACAAAAGTTTCTCTTTTTCTTAATAAAACTTAATGGACCAAAATTGGTTATAAATTAAATTAAATTAAATGGGACACACAAAACTTTAAGAACTAACCACATGATTTTACCTACAGAAAGAAATAATTGTACCTCATGGCACATGCGCATGTTACACTATACAATACTAATATGCACAAGACTTAGAAATGGAGTGGGTCAAAATCTAAATATTGCCAAATTAATACCATAGGTTATCAACTTCCTACCCAACTTTTGGAATGTATCAAAGTCCACGCTTATATTTTGATTTCTCATTTGAAAGATGTTTTATATCTATATTGAGATACAATTAAATTTAAAATTTATATTGAGAAATTTCATATGTAAGACAAATGCAGCTTTTGAGAAGGACGACTCTTAGAAATAGAATATAATTTTGGGATTAGAGGAGGTGATTAATTAGTTCGATTTTTCACCATATTCTTAGTTCGATATTTGAGAGAAAATAATGTTTCTTGGTTAAACTAGTCAACTATCTTGCAATGTGAGTTGCCAAAATTATACCAAACAGGATCAATCAATATATCTCGTGTTTCACAAATAAATTATACCAATTGATCAAAATCTATTTTTGAAATATTAGATAAGTAAAAATGAACTAAGGGAATAATTAATATGATAACAATAAAAATACTAAAAAGATTGAGAGGTTGTTTGGATGTCATATAAAGTATATTATGGAACTTTTTAGAACAAGATGTTTGATTGGAGAATGATCTCACAAAATTAATTAGTGTTCTTTTTCTTGTAATTAGGGTCATAAATGCTACTTATTTTTAATATAGTAAGGGTTAAATGTTTGGATGTCATATAAAGTATGTTATGGTACATTTTAGAACAAGATCTTTGATTGGAGTATGATCTCACAAAATAAATTATTCCATACGTCTTGTATTAGTTGATCAATTTCTTTTTACACGTATATTAAGAAATTATAAATAATAAGATAATTTTATTAATTCATTCCTTAAAAAATTCTTGAAAATCTTACAAACAAATGTGAACACTTTCAAAAAGAATTATTTTCTAGGATAAAATAGGAAAAATTTAATTAATGTTTTCTTGATTTAGTAAGGTGGAAAACTAATATGAGACAGCTATTAGGGCCAGAAAATTTGGCCAGAAATTTAAAAAGTCTATAATATTCTTTTTATTTTAAAATAAACTGATCGTTTTCAATTTTTTAATTAAAAGGTATTAAAGTTGGGTAAAAATGCTCAAAAAAGGTAAAATAACATAGTATGAAATATGTTATTTTACCATTCTGACCAAATTCTGGCCAAAATGATTTTTCCTTTTAATAAAATGATTAACTAATACTCCCTATGTCCCTAATTACTTGTCCACTTTTGAATTGACACACTTATTAAGAAATCAATTAATGACATAGTGAGTTTACCATTTTACCCCTATTAATTATGAAGTGGATGAAAAGTTTTGCATTTTTCAAAGTAATTAGTCATTTAATTGAGGGTATAATAGGTAAAAAAAAATTGTCCTTTCTTGATTTGTCAAAATGGACAAGTAATTAGGGACAACTATAAAAGGAAAAATGGACAAGTAATTAGGGATAGAGGGAGTAATATTATAACGAAGACGAAGTGATAATAATGATTCACGATAATCGACACATACAAAGAGAGAGATCATGATAACGACAAACGATGATGATTATAGATAACTTTACTTTCAAGTAATGTTATATGATTTACTGTTTCAAATACTTAAAAATTGTCATATGTGCAGAGGACGGAGCTAAGTGGAAATAAAAGAGTTATCCGAATTTCTTTCTATGAAAAATTACACTTTAGATTAAAAAAATTGTGTGTCTATAAATATATTAGTAAATTTTAATTCCTTTTAACTTTTTCATATATTTACTTCTTCATATATTTTTTATATTTTGAACCTCCAAAATGAAAATTCTAACCATAACATTTCATATATGAAAGGAAAAAAATATTTTCCAAAAAAAGTAATAATTTGAATGTCTTAAAAAATAATTAAAAAATTAAAGGACTATGGAAAGTAGAAATTGAGTACGTAAATCAATGAATACGATACAAACTTTGCTATGTTCTCCAATAAATTAAAACTCCTTTTAAATAGTTATAATTGTACAAGTCAATGTCAATCTAGGAGTGCTAGTAACAATTCTCTCCGTTCTAAAATAAAAATATATATTTCTACAATGTTTAACTATTGAAATCGATATATAATAATATATTTAGTGTAACTTTATAGTAATTGGGATGTAGAGAGGATAGAGTACTGTACACAAATTTTATTACTATCTTGTGAGATAGAGAGACTGTTTCTAATAGATGCTCAACTAAAAAAGAACTAAACCCCTATTAGTGTGATAAATTAAAGGGAAAATGACAAATATACTCCCGAACTATCGTAAATGATATGCAGATACCCTATGTCATACTTTTGGGACATTGGTGCCCCTGCCGTCCAAAAACTAGAGCATATATGCCCTTCACTCTAACGGAAGACTAAATAGGGACACGTGGTGCAATCTTATTCGTTGATTCGATATTTAATAAATGTCGTGTCGGTGGATAAGATTATGACGTGTATGTTCGTTAGTATAAAGGTATATATGCTCTAGTTTTTGGACGACAGGGGCACCAATATCCCAAAAGTATGACATGGGTATCTGCATACCATTTTCGATAGTTCAGGGGTATATTTGTCCTTTTTCATAAATTAAAAGTAACAATCAGGTGTGATAAGACAAATATAAGATTTCTTTACCTTTAATTAGAAATTTTGATTTCAAATACTAGTTTATTTGCTAGGATAAAATAGGAAAAAAATAATTAATGTTTTCTTGATTTAGTAAGGTGGAAAACTAATATGAGACAGTTGTTAGGGCTAGAAAATTTGGCCAGAAATTTAAAAAGTCTATAATATTTTTTTTATTTTAAAATAAACTGATCTTTTTCAATTTTTTATTTAAAAGGTATTAAAGTTGGGTAAAAATGTTCAAAAAGGTAAAATAACATAGTATGAAATATGTTATTTTACTATTCTGATCAAATTCTGGCCAAAATGATTTTTCCTTTTAATAAAATGATTAACTAATACTCCCTCTGTTCTTAATTACTTGTCCACTTTTGAATTGACACACCTATTAAGAATCAATTAATGACAGTGAGTTTACCATTTTACCCATATTAATTATGAAGTGGATGAAAAGTTTTGCATTTTTTAAAGTAATTAGTCATTTAATTGAGGGTATAATAGGTAAAAAAAATTGTTTTTTCTTGATTTGTCAAAATGGACAAGTAATTAGGAACAACTATAAAAGGAAAAGTGGACAAGTAATTAGGGATAAAAGGAGTATGAAACGGAGGGAATAATATTTTTTTTCTTGTAATTAGGGTCATAAATGCTACTTTTTTATAGTAAGGGTTAAGTGGTTGCTTCCACTCTTTGCTTTTATTACCCTTGACTTAAAGTAAATGAATACCAAAATATTACGTAAGTGCATGAATTATACAGTATTAATTGTTGAAAAAAGTGATGCCTATTCCAATTATTTGCCTATATATACATTGGGAGATGAGTCTAAGAGTTTCATAAATCAAATACTCTCATTTTCAATATATCACTATTTTTTGTTTAGTACATGAGATTAATTAGATATTAATTATCTCTAATTAAACAAGTTTTTTTACCCCTTAATTTTTTTATTACCCTCATGGAACCTTTTTTAGAAGGCAAGACTATTTTCATTACTGGTGCCACTGGTTTTCTTGCAAAGAGTACACGCACTTTCTCTTTCTCTTTACATATATAATATAATTTGTTATTATAGTCTGTTTTGTCAAATTTTCAAAATCAACTTATTTTGAAAAATTTACTTCTTATAAAAGATGCATATTAGAAAAGTGCTCTGATTTGAAACAATAACTACCATCTATTAAAATTTTAAAAAGATACGTTGAGAGTGTAAATGAATTTAAATTGTCTATATATATAAATTAAATTCATTATTTATATATGTCGTTAATTTGTTTTTGTAATATGTAGTTCTCGTAGAGAAGATACTTCGAGTTCAGCCAACTGTGAGAAAAGTATTTCTTTTAGTAAGAGCTTCAGACTCAAAATCTGCCAGAAAACGTTTTAATGATGAGGTAAATCATAAATATTGTTTCTTTTGATTTAATTATTCGATAGATTGCTAAATTTATTTGATTTTTTTAAAATTTCATTCGATATTTGATACTTATTTTTAGAGATCAACCAGTTCAGAATTAAAATTCAATTTTAAGATTAAAAGTTTTTCTTAATTTCTTGAAATTAGGGAAAAAGTCTTCGACAAATTTGGTTTAGGTAGATTCTGTTTAATATATTTGAACATAAATATATACTATTAAGGAATATTTTATATTAAGTCCCATGGTTTAATTTAGGTACAAAAAGGGAATATTTTATATCAAGTCCTATGGTTTAATTTAGGTAAACAACACATTCTCCATTATTTTGTTATTATGAAAGGACCTTGCCTCTTGACTTTTATTAAAAACTTAATTTATATATATATATATATATTAAGTTTTTTTTATTATATTAGTTTTTTTTTAATACGCAAATGAAAAGACTCCTATCTATCAATTAACGTCTAAAAATGACACGGGAATTTTTCTACACATAAAATATTTGGAATTTTTACATTGAACATCAAACTATATTAAATACTATAGCTATTGTTTTGGGAAATTCTAATTCACAGCTATAGTTTCGCTCAATTTTGTTATTCGCTCGATTTATATAAATCTAGAATTTGTATAATTCGAAGAATTTTTGTATATGCTTACTCTAACAAGTGAAACATACAAACGGAGTTCTGAAAAATTCTTAAATGTACATAATTTGTATATACCGACCCTATTTGTATATTCGCAAGCGAAATATACAAACAGACCGAAATATACAACCGCAACCTCCATAGCAAACAAAACTATAGCTATGAAGCGCAATTATCGAAACTATAGGTATAAAGCCTTATTATGTCTATTATATTTACTATTTCTAGAATTTTCTCTATATTAAATAGAGCAGAGCTAGGGATCGCAAGGATTTATCTAAATCTCCTTTGTTTATAAAATTACAATGTTTATAAAAGGTCTCATAATTTATAACAAATGTTGGATCCTCTTGGCTTCTTCTTGTGTTTTTTTTTTTTTTTTAATTTTTTTTTTAATCCTCTTAGTAAAGAATCTTGACGGAATATTTTGTGAGTTTTCACACAGGTTATGCAGACTGAATTATTTAGTGTTCTAAGAGAAAAAATAGGTGCAAATAACCTAAATTCTCTCATAGAAGAGAAAGTATTTCCAGTTGCTGGTGACATTTCATTTGAGGATTTTGGAATTGAAAATTCAGAGATGAAAAATGAAATGTTCAAAGAAATTGATATAATCATAAACTCAGCTGCAACTACTAGATTTGATGATTGGTATATATAATAAATATATATATATATATATGATTGTATTCAAATTTTTAATGCAAAACATTAATTTGATATTTTAAACTAATAATTTTATTATTTTCCTTCTTATTGTAGATATGATATTGCAATGGATATCAATGTCCTAGGTGCCCTTAATGTCCTCAAATTTGCTAAAAGATGTGAAAATGTGAAGATAATTGTTCATGTATCCACTGGTCAGTTTTTAGATTTCTTAATAAAGGCTCCTTATGTTATTCATTTGTGGGAAAATAAGTATGTGATTCTTTTTTTCATATTATACTCTCTTTTTACATTTTACGTGACAGTACTTTTCTTTTTAGTTTATTCAAAACAAAGGGTCATCAGCGGTAGAACTAGAGGGCAAAAGGGATTCATTCGAAATTGTATATATAGTTTGTTTTGGTTTATATAGTTGAAAATATTCTTGGTTAAAATCCTAATTTCGCGACTGAATGTCATACTTCCTTATTCAGAAATAATCTAACGTTTTAAACCACAATTTTCAAATGTTTTTCTTTTTTTTTCTTAACTCTGTATTCAGTTAAAACATCACCACATAAATTAAAATGAAAAGAATATACATTATTATTAGGGAAAATTACCTAAATACACAACTTATTTTACCATATTCTCTAAAATATCCTACCATTTGAAAAAAGTGACAAAAAATTCCAATTTTCCTCTCTCCTTCTCCTATTCTTGGATAGATATATATATCACTCATACGCAATGAATCATGACACGATGTATCGGGACATATGTGTCTTGTATCAACAAATGTAATGTATCGGGACGCGATGTATTGAGATATTGAGCGATGTATCGGTACATGTGTGTCTTGTATCAACAAAGGTAATGTATCGGGACACGATGTTTTCGGGACGTTGAATGATGTATCGGTATAAGTGTGTCTTGTATCAACAAAGATAATGTATCGGGACGTTGAGTGATGTATTGGTACAAGTGTGTCTTATATCAACAAATGTAACGTATCGGGACGCGATGTATTGAGACGTTGAGTGATGTATCCGAAATCCTTAAATTTTAAGGGATTTTTGTAATTTGAAAAAAGAGTAGGAATATAATATAATTAGCTTTTAACACTATGAGATTTGTGAATTTTTAATTATTATTATTGCTAAAGTTTCTTGACGAGGACTTGTCTTATCTTCCGTACTTTTTAATATTTTATGTCCAGTTAAATTAAGACACATAAATTAAAATAGAATAACATTATTTTCCATTTTCTATCATATGCAGCTTATGTTTGTGGAGAAGGTGAAGGAGTAATACCAGAGAAATCATTCTCTTTAGGTGAAACACTCAATAAAAACTCAAAATTAGACATTGATGTGGAAAGGAAAGTGATAGATGAAAAACTCAAGGAGCTTGAAGCTCAAAGCTTGACAACAAAGGAAGTCACAATTGCCATGAGAGATCTAGGCATTCAAAGGTTGGATATAAATAGATATTGAAAAATAATAATTACACTATCAGTATATTCTAACATGTTACATATTTCTTATGTTTGATGTTTTAGGGCAAATTTGCATGGGTGGCCAAATACATATTCCTTCACAAAGGCAATGGGAGAGATGCTTTTAGGACACTATAAGGAAGATCTACAACTTGTAATAATACGACCAACGATTATTACAAGTACTTATAAAGAGCCATTTCCCGGATGGATCGAAGGAGTAAAGTAAGTAAATCGCCATAATTCATAAATTCAAAATTCTGAAATACACTAATGAACAACTATTGTTACTCAAATTTTTGAGATAATTAAAATAAAGTACAACATTTATTTAATTAAGAGGTGACCTCATGATCTCTAGCTTATATATTATGTATGTATACAATTTTGCAATTGCAGAACAGTGGATTCCTTCATTTTGGCATATGGTAAAGGAGTAATGAATTTCTGCTTTGGTGACCCAAACACAAAACTTGATATGGTATATTATTTTATTGTTTTAATTTTTTTCCATAATTATATGCGATATGCTTAAACATCACATGTTTCAAAAGTTTTATAACCACATAAATGTGTTGGCTTTTTAAGATAACAAGTTTTAAAAGTCTTTCTTTTCAATATTCTTAAATTCTATGTCAGTTCAAACTGTTGTCAAGAGGTAGAGGTAGCAAACACATTCAGTAGAATCTACTAATTAACTTTATCCGAACCTTTGTGTTTGTCTTAAAAATTTATTTAATATTATATAAATTATTAATTTTGAACCCAAATAACTCTCTAGAAACTAGAGAACATAAGTTTCAAATCTGTCTTACTATGTCACATAAATTAAAAACGGAAATACTATATCTTCCAAAAAAATAGAACAGAACTTTCTTATAAGTTACATACAATGCCAATATATCAAAAATGTTTACTCCATCCTGTCAATTACCTTTATAGCAAATAATTTATCTTATTTTTAAAATTACATATTCCACTTTTTATGAAGAACTAGTTATAAATATTTTTCGAGTGACTTGATAATATAAAAAAATTCTCATATTACTATGATCATACTTAAATTATTTCCTAAATTATAGTAAGAGCTTCTTCTTTTTTATATAAAATAATAATAATAATATGTTTACCAAGTACAAGTGAAGTTGTATCTCTTCCTAATTCTTTTACCCTCTTGAATTACAGATTCCAGGGGATATGGTTGTGAACTCGATACTTGCATCAATTATAGCACATATTGGAAATGATGAATATTATTCTTCTGAAGAATTAATATATCATATAAGTTCCTCAGGAATAAATCCCCTAAAAACTTCAGATATTTTATTATTCTTATTTAATTACTTCACAAAAAATCCATGGATGACCAAAGATGGAAATATCATCAAAGTGGGGAAGCCTACACTATTTAGCAGCATGGATAGCTTTCGAAAATACATTTCAACCTATTATTGGCCATTATTAAAGGTTTGTCCTTTTTAGCATAGTAATATTTTTCATCTTGATACCAATAAGATTTGTTGTGACACTTGTCTTATGCAAATTTCATATCGAAATGAGATTTAAAAAGTTAGAGGTCACAAAAAAGTGAATTCACTATAAATAGCATTCATGATTCATGAGCCACTTCCAACTCGGCCCTATTTTTTTTAAAAGTATCTTAAGTATAAAAATTGAAAAGTTGATTATTTATAAATTTTATATAAACAATGTTCTCTTTCGATCTTTGCCTTTGAAAAATAGCCAATGTCCTAGAATTGAATTCATTTGCGCAATTTAAAATTCTAGGACAATGACTATTTGTGCTTAATTAATTTCATATGTTTGTAGATAGTAGAGTTGGCAAATGTATTATCATGGAGTCGTTTTGACAAAACCTACAAGGATTTGAAGAGGAAGATTGATATGGCTATACGTTTATCTGAACTCTACAAACCTTACTTGCTTTTCCATGGAAGGTATACGCCAATCTTTATTTTTCTCTTTAACATTTCTCAATTATTTTCTCCGTTTCGGTACATGTGACACTTATTTTTAATTTTTAATTTATTTAAAAGAAATAATACGATTTTGTACTGGAAAAAGTTTGACTTTATATTTCTTTTATTGTTATTTGATTTGAATGAGAAAATTTTAAAGTCACACAAATATTATGGTACATGTGATTACAAATTCAAAAGTTTTATAGCAAAGCAAATACTATGCAATTGTTTAAGACTAGGAGTGAGAAAACTAATGCGTGAAAATATAACAAGGTCATGCTTAAATTTGAGCTGATTAATAACTCATTCATTTATTAACTGAGTCTATCTTATCCTATTCGATTAAGTCCATTTAAAAGTTGGATTTGTTTGATCAAAATGTATACCACATATTGAACCATGAAAAATTTTGTCAAAATTTTGGTAAAATTGATCAAGGTGGATTATCACTCAATATTTAGCCCATCTTGACCTAATACATATTAGCCCAAACAATAATTCAACAGATCAAGACCTATTTATTAACTCAATCAATTTTAATCTGTCTAAACTTAACCTACCCCTCCCCCCCCCCCCTCCCCTTGATACTCTTATTTAAGTTATAAATTTCAAAAATTATACTTACTTCTAAACATTTTTTATTAGCTTTGATGATGCTAATACTAAGAGATTGAGAATGACAATGAAAGAACACAAGATGGATGATGTGCTCAACTTTGATCCAAGTTGCATCAAATGGGAAGATTATTTCATGAACACTCACCTTCCTGGAGCTGTCAAGCACATTTTCTAGGGATTATATATTAATTAATTAATTAATTAATTAATTCTTCTTCATCATATTATATAAGAATGATGTATTGTTTGCAATAAAAATATGTTTTAAAAAAAGTAGTGTTGTTTTCCCTTTTTTTTAATGTATAAGGATATATTAATTCGTTTATATTTTTTCCTAACTTTTTATTTTTCTCTTTTTTTCCCTCCTTTATTGGTTCCTTTTATTTTTCCTGGAGTTCCTTTTATTTTTCCTTTTAATAGCAGATATATCCTTCGTTACTAATACTCATGAACGATATTTTCGAATACTTTTAGAATTTATTTAGATCTTTTCCGTTGAAAAAAAAGAAGACGAGGTTCAATTTTTTCATTTGGAGAGAGATGGAGTTGGTTCGGTTTTCTGGTTGTTAGGTTCCAATACGCATGTATATTAATGGGCCAACAACTTATTGGGCTAAGGAATTTTAATTGGATAAATTTTAGGAATCACATAGTTTTAATATGAAATTACAATCTATCTCCATTTAGTTTGTAATTACATTAATCCCTTAAAATGTAACACAAACAAGATTACATAATATGTAGCTCGGATACATTATAACATAAACCGGATACATAATATGTAGCTCAGATGCATTAAAAACTAGCTCGGATACATAATATGTAGCTCAGATACATTATAAAATAAACCAGATACATAATATGTAGCTCGGATACATTAAAGAAATAAGGGATTTTAGAGGTTTTTAGAAATAGAAGAGAATATTGAAAATAAGAGATACATAAAACGTGTATTTCAATAATTTTTCCATTAATTCTAGGGCTCTAAAAGGTTTGGACCATTCTTTCTCTTCACTTGGGCAGACTTATTCATAAATATTTATCCATACCGAGTGTTTGACATTTATGCCCTTATTCTATAATATTATTATTCAGTAATTTTGATTCAAATTTTTTAGATATATCAAACATATTCATAAAATAAATACAAATAATAAATCTCGTTTCCTCTTTGAAGCTAGCTTGATTCCTATTTTCCCATTAGTTTGTTCTTTGAAGAGAACAAACACCTCAATTATCAGAGATGTTATGATTGTTCAAATACCAAATAACTGGTTACATAGTTAAAGCCTCTCTTAATTAATGATTCATTTTATTAGTGACATGTAAAAGAGAATAGTAGTAGATAATTTGAGACGGAATGTGTGTATATATATATAAGTTTCCGTTCATCTTTACTTGTCCTCTATATTAGAAATAAATGTCCAATTTTACTAGTTCAATTTTAAAAATGAATAGAAAATTTATCACTTAATTTACCCTTATTATGAACAAAAGAATAATCATTTTCTCGATGCATTTTTTAAGAAATATTAAATTTATTATAATTAAAAGGTGATTATAGTATAATTTATTATTTTATTTATTATTCGATCCTTAAAATAAAGATAGATGGTGAAAATAAAATAAAATTATTTTTCCTATAATAGATAGGGAAAAGCTTAATGAGACGTGTCGGCAAGAAAGTTGAACATAAAAATGAACAAGCCAAATATGAACTAAATTGACCACACATAAATGGCGGGTTGCCTAAAATTGATCCAAAATTGACTGTGAAAATGACGGGATATCGATCATACATGCTCTTTGCTGAGATATTTTCGTTATTTTTAATTTATTCTGCTCAACTGCAATTTTTCTATTACAAAATCAATAGAACCTCTTGATTTGCTTAAAAATAAAAAATAGAGGGATTTCATCAGTTTTCTTATAAAAAAATAATAAACATTTTTTTTTATAGTTTTCATATATTTTTTTGTGACATTGGTCGATTTTTTTATTTTTTTTCAATTTGACGATTTTGTCCGTCAACTTCTTTTTATCAATTTTTTTTCGTAGTGAGATTTATAAGTATTTTTAGTGATTTTTTGTTTTATATATTATGTTACTATTATTTGTTATTATAGTTGGTTGAGGCAGATGGTTTATCAATTATGGTCCAATGTGATTAATGGAATATAGTGATAGTTTGAGATTTTATATCAGATACATGTAAATAGGGGTGTGAACTAGTTAGATTTAATAAAAAATTAAATCAAATCGAATTGACTTTTAATTTGGATTGATTTTGGATTAAGAATTTAGTTTGTAGTTTGATTTATTAGTTTGGTTTCGGAATTAGAAAATAACAAAAAAAATAATTGTTTATATATTATTAATTATATAAAATTTAGGTTTAGAATTAAGTTGGACTTCACCACTTTGGTCCCTTTTTAGTTATTATCTTTTATTATGATTTAGTTTATATTTTATGTTTGAACATCTATAATTGATATCCTTTTAAGTTATACTTGCGATTTAAATGAGAAAGTATATTTAAGAGATTCAATATTATTACTTCTCCTTGTATATTTTCTTTTTCAAATTGCAAATATAACTTTAATTATGTTATTAATTATTGACTTAATCAAATCGAAAAGAAAAAACTATATTTCAATTCGGATTGTGTTACACTTTTTCAAAATCAAAAATTAAAAAATCCAAACTGAACACAAAATCAAACTAAAAAAATCGAATGCACATCCCTACACGTAGATATAATAATCATCCTCGTTAATACAATTAAACAAAAAAATATATACACGTACGAATACATTTATTAAGCATGCAAATACATTTATTAATAACACGTAATATAATATATTTTACTATTATTACGTTCACAAATATTATATATTCCATTATAGGGTATTATTACATGCACAAATACAATTATTCCGCTTTGTTTTGAAATCATAATATTACTACATTTGTATAAACAAAATTTCGCTAAATTTTCTAATTAAAGAAAAAACTATAACTATGTACAAAATTTCTCTTATTTTTTTGTTTTCTTCTTTAAAAGCTTAATGGACCAAATATTGATAAGAAATTAAATTAAATGGGACACAACTTTAAAAACTCACATGATTTTACCTAGACAAAGAAATAATTGGACCTCCTGACACATGGGCATGTTACCTTTTTTATTTTTTTATTTTTCGTTGTTCAGTGTCCATATTAAAATCCAATTAAATACGAATTTATATAGAAAAATTTCATATTAGAGGGTAAAGTGCTCCCTAACAAAGGCGACTCCGTATCAAAGGAAACTTGAACCAATCTCCCAAAACCTCTGATTAAAAATAAAAGAGTATTTACCACTCTACTACCGGCCTCGTTGGTGACACACGGGCATGTTACAAGACCAAAATGGAGTGGGTCAAAATCTAAATATGACCAAACTTTTGGCTAAATTAATACTATTGGTTATCAACTTTCTATCCAACTTTTAGGCGGTGTATCAAGGTCCACGCTTATATTTTGTTTTCTGATGAGATAATGTTCAATATCTGTATTGAGATATAATTAAATTGAATTTATGTTAAAAAATAATAATATTGAGTATAGGTGTTTAATATCTATATTAGGATATAATTAAATTTAATTTGTGTAAAAAAACCTTTATATTGAAGGACGACTCTTAGATATAGAATACAATCTTGTACTTAGAGGAGGTGATTGGTTTGATTCTACGACTATATATATTATTTATGGTTTAAGTTTACTATTCGACCAATCTCTTTTTGTTAGAAATAAAATTTATGTCTAGCGAGACATAAACTCTATAAAAATACGAAGTATTACATATATAAGATATTATAATGCAAACATATAAGCTTATATGCCCCCAAAAAAAAGTTATTTATGTTTGCTATATGAGTTACCAAAATCATACCAAACAGGATCAATCAATATATCTTGTGTTCACAAATAAATTCTACTAATTGACCAAAAAAATAAATGTTTTCCACATGACCAACAAATACAGGGAATCTCTACCAATTTAAGATAATCTTATTCAAATGAGTTTTATGCATGGATGGTGTCAAATAATTCATATCAATAGGTCATTTATAGGGATAAAATCTTACCGGGATATCTATTATATCAAGATTTCTTTTTTGAGTCCACTAAAAGCCCATTTATGGCACGTTTAATCCGTTGAAGGGCTTGACTCTTGTGGGATGGGATGTGCTCAGCCGCCTCCAACTCTTTATGTGGGGCAGACAACTTCCTTAAGTTAGCAGACATCATATTGATCTCTCTATTGCTCTCGCAAACGGTGATGTCTCGATTCCCATTGGTCGGTTAAATCATGATTTGAACTTTATGAATTCTGATTAAATTTCAAAATGATAATATAAGGGGATTAGTAATTGAATCCTATAAATTGTATTTTGCACATATTTTAATATAAACACAAAATTTGAACATCGATTCGACGAAACTGCTTGCATCAACTTCTAGTTTAAAAAAAGATGGTAACAAATAATCTACTCCCTCTATTCCTAATTACTTGTCCACTTTTCATTTTAGAGTTGTCCCTAATTACTTGTCCATTTTGACAAATCAAGAAAAGACAAAAAAATTTTACCTATTATACCCTCAATTAAATGACTAATTACTTTGAAAAATGCAAAACTTTTTATCCACTTCATAATTAATAGGGGTAAAATGGTAAACTCACTATGTCATTAATTGATTTCTTAATAGGTGTGTCAATTAAAAAGTTGACAAGTAATTAGAGACGGAGGGAGTATTAGGTAAAGAGTTGAAATCAAACTATATTAATTGTTGAATAATGTGAACCTTCTTTCAATCATTTTTTTTGTTTTGCCTATATATACATTGGGAGATGAGTTCATGAGTTTCATAAATCAAATACTCTCATTTTCAATATATCACTGTCTTTTTGTTTATAAGTTTACATGAGATTAATTAGATATTAATCATCTCATAAATAAGTGTTTTTACCCCTTAATTTTTTATTATTCTCATGGAATCTTTTCTAGAAGGCAAGACTATTTTCATTACTGGTGCCACCGGATTTCTTGCAAAAAGTACACACTCTCTCTCTCTCGCCTCTCCCCGTCTCTCTGTCTCTCTCTGCCTATATATATATATATATGTTATTATAGTATATTTTGTCAAACTATTGAAATCAACTTATTTTGAGAAAATTACTTCTTATCAAAAGTGCTTATTAGAAAAGTGTTTTGAAAGATTAACAGTTTATTTTTTACTAAATTATTTGAAAAATGTTTTTGTTAGTAATTTGGGTTTGATCAATATTTTTTAAGAACATTTTTTGAGTGTCAAATTACTAAAAATAAAGTTAATTCTAATTTTAATTTGATAAATATGAATTTTTGATATGATAATATTGTCCTAAAAAAATAATCAAAAGCACTTATTTTAGCAAAATTAAATTCTGCTTTTTTGACCCTCTGTTTAAAAAGTTGAAAAAACAACAATTTATGCTGCTAATTAAAATCACTTATATCTTCACAAAAATCTTCATCCTCTAAAATAAGTGTTCTTTAAAAAAAAATATTTTAAAAAACTTCGAACTTCTCAGGAGCTTAACCCAAACAGACGATAAGTTAGATGCAATGATGACGTAATTAAGAATATTTATATAATCAGATCATTTATTAGATAATTATATGTTAATCTTTTGATTGACATTAGTTACTTGTCTGATTTAAAATAATAACTATCATCTATTATAAATTTTAAAAGATGTGTTGAGAGTGTAAATGAATTTAAATTGTGTATGTATATAAATTAAATTCACCATATATAAATATTCTTAATTATATATATATATCCCTAATTTAATTTGTTTTGGTAATATGTAGTTCTCGTAGAGAAGATACTTCGAATTCAACCAAATGTGAGAAAATTATTCCTTCTAGTAAGAGCTTCAGACACAAAATCTGCCAGAAAACGTTTTAATGATGAGGTAAAGCATGCATACTATTTATTTGATTTAATTATTCGATACATTGCTTAGTTTATTTGAGTGTTTTGTTTTTTTCATTTGACATCTGATACTTATTTTTAGAGCTTGATCAGTCCAAATTTGTAGAGAAAAAAATCAATTTTAAGACTAAAACCTCCTCTTGATCTAGAGGTGACTATTAGGAAGACTAAAGAAGCATCACTGGTGATTAAATCTAAATCTTAATATATGCCCTTATGCGTACAAATCTCTTTTAATCAATAAGTATATAGATTTGTTTGGGGGACAGATCCAGTGGCGAATTAAAATTTTAAGGTTGTGTTCGAATTCGAGCTCAACTAAAGCATTTACCCAAAAGTCAATGAACCAGTCAGATCATTTGTTCATTATGTGAAGTGCTCGAGCACCTGATGGACTCTATATAGGCCCCTTAGGGAGACACAAATTTCATAAGAAAAGAAGATAAGATAAAGAAGAAATTGATAGGGGGTGGAGAGAGAGCAATAATACTATTAAGGAATATTTTATACAAAAACATTCTTCATATTTTGTTATTATAATCGATGTCTCTGATTTTTATTCAAAACCTATTTTTTATTATATTAAATTTCTTTTTCTTTTCTTTTTTGAAAAAAAGAAAAAGATCATTACTATGTGAGGTTTAAACCTAAAATCCAACCGATCAATTAACGTACGTCCAAAAACTAAACACATGGAGATGATGGACATAATGCCTTAATTATGTTATACTCAAAGAAAACATCATTATTGTGGTAGGGTTTAGACCTAGATATATCCCACTTGTGGATTAATTAACATTTAAAAAATTAAACACGTGAAAAATATGAGGGATATAATGTCTTAATTATATTAATTTTCTTAATCAGAAAATGAAAAGACCCATACTTATTCATATTAACATCTAAAATTACACTGTATATAAAATGTCTTATTTTTTTTAATGTAAATAAATAGATGTTGAATCCTCCTAACTTCTTTGTGCGTCTTATTTCTTTAAATCTTGACGGAATATTTTGTGAGTTTTCACACAGGTTATGCAGACTGAATTGTTTAGTGTTCTAAGAGAAAAAATAGGTGCAAATAACCTAAATTCTCTTATAAAAGAGAAAGTATTTCCAATTGTTGGTGACATTTCATTTGAGGATTTTGGAATTGAAAATTCAGAGATGTTTAAAGAAATTGACATAATTATAAACTCAGCAGCAACTACTAGATTTGATGAGAGGTATATTTTCATATGATTAATGTATTTAATTTTAATTCAAACCATTAATTAATTGGTTTGTTTGACTATGTTATTAACTATTTTTTTCCCTTGTAGATATGATATTGCAATGAATATTAATGTTCTAGGTGCCTTCAATGTCCTCAAGTTTGCTAAAAAATGTGAAAATATGAAAGTTCTTGTCCATGTATCCACTGGTTAGTTTTTAAATCTTACAAACTTCTTTTTAATAATTTACAACAAGTTCTAAGAGTATTTTGATTATGTATCTTACAAATTTTATATTCAGTCAAATATCATCATATAAATGTTGTCTGTCACATGCAATGTAGCATATGTTTGTGGGGAAGGTGAAGGAGTAATACCAGAAAAATCATTTGTTTTGGGAGAAACACTCAACAAAAACACAAAATTAGAGATTGATGTGGAGAGAAAAGTGATAGAGGAAAAACTCAAAGAACTTGAAGATCAAAACTTGACTACAAAGGAAGTGACAATAGCCATGAGAGATCTAGGCATTCAAAGGTTGGATGATTTAACTTATGGAGTAATATAAATAACTATTACGCTATTAGTATATTTTAACATGTTATATATATGTCTTATGTTTGATGTTTTAGGGCAAATTTGCATGGGTGGCCAAACACATATTCCTTCACAAAGGCAATGGGAGAGATGCTTTTAGGACACTATAAGGAAGATCTACGACTTGTTATAATACGACCAACGATTATTACTAGTACTTATAAAGAGCCATTTCCGGGATGGATTGAAGGAGTAAAGTAAGTAAATCACCAGAATTCATAAATTCAAAATTCTGAAATACACATTATTATATCACTAATGAACAACTATTATTACTCAAATTATTGAGATAATTAAAATAAAGTACAACATTTATGTATACAATTTTGCAATTGCAGAACAGTTGATTCATTTATTTTAGGATATGGTAAAGGATTACTGAATTTTTGCTTTGGTGACCCAAATACAATACTTGACATGGTATCTCCTCTCTTCGTTTCAATTTATTTATATATATGCGCATGTGAAGTTGGATATCTTCCTAATTTTCAACTTCTTCAATTACAGATTCCAGGTGATATGGTGGTGAACTCGATACTTGCCTCAATTATAACACATATTGGAAATGATCAACATTATCCTTCTCAAGAATTAATATATCATATAAGTTCTTCGAAAATAAATCCCATAAAATCTGTAGATATTCAATCGTTTTTATTTCATTACTTCACAAAAAATCCATGGATGAACAAAGATGGAAATATCATCAAAGTGGGGAAGCCTACATTATTTAGTAGCATGGATAGCTTTCGAAAATACATCTCAACCTATTATTGGCCATTATTAAAGGTTTGTTTTTTTAGCATAGTAATATTTTTCATCTTGATACAAATAAGATTGGTTCTGAAATTTGTCTTATGCAAATCTCATATCAAAATGAGATAAAAAAGTTAGAGGTCATAAAAAAGTGAATTCACTATAAATAACACTCATGAGCCACTTCCAACGCGGCCCTATTCTTTTTTGAAAAGTATCTAAGTAAGAATAGACAATATTTTAATAGTCGAGCTAGGGGCATAATAAGAAAATGCATATATAAATAATGTCCATCGAACTACTCTTTCAATCCTGCCTTTAAAAAAAATAGCCAATGTCCTAGAGTTTCACTTGCGCAATTTGGAATTCTAGGACAATGACTATTTGTCAATACAATTATTTAAGCTAAACAATGATTATTTCATAAAGTTGAGCAATATATATGAGTTTATAGTTAATAATTAATTAATGGAGTTATTGTTTACAATGATACTATTTGTGCTTAATTAATTTCATATGTTTGTAGATAGTAGAGTTGGCAAATGTATTATTATGGCACCGTTTTGACAAAACCTACAAGGATTTGAAAAGGAAGATTGATATGGCTATACGTTTATCTGAACTATACAGACCTTACTTGCTTTTCCATGGAAGGTATGTCAATTTTTATATTTTTTTTTAAAATATTCCTTTTATTTTCTTCGTTTCAGTATATGTGACACACTTACTTTTATTTTTTAATTTGTTTAAAGAAATGATACGCTTTTATACTTGAAAATATTAACTTTATATTTTTTTTATTTGATCTGAATGAGAAACTTTTATATTTCCACAAATATTGTGGTATGTCTTTAGTGTTCCATATGTTTTAAGGTCATAAATTTCAAAAAATATTATAGCAGTGCAAATGAGATGCAATGTTTAAGACAAGGAATGAAAAAACTAAGGAAATTTTACGAAAATTCCACTAGTTTAGGAGCTAATTACTTAAATACTATCTAGTTTGCAATATTACGGATCTTACCAGATTTTGGTGCATCCAGATACATGAATCTTGGGATACATGATGTCAAAATTAGGTGTAATTTATTCTACACACACTGTATTCAAGTGGATTTGCAAGTATTTAGATACATAACAAATCTCGCTTGCTTCTCTCTTATCCCAGACGCCATTCTCCTTTTGTATATGGTATCTCAGATAATGCGAATTACACCAGTTCTAGTGTGATTTACATGTAGCTGGGATACATGACTATCTCACTCGCCCCCTCTCCATCTCGCGCGCCTCTCCCTATTTAAGCATATCTAATAGCAAAAATCTATGTATTTAAGTGTATCTTTCTCAATATATAACAACAAACTCTTAATTAATGGTACGATACACAACTATTTAAAAGTATAAGTAGAATTATAAAAAATAGGAAAAATTACAGAAATCTCACCTTTTAGTTTACTTATTACCATTATCCCCTATAAGTTTTACAAATCTCCAAAATCCCTCATTTTCGCGCATCAGATTAGTGTATCATGTATAAAATGTACATCAGATTAGTGTATCATGTATAAAATGTACATCAGATTAGTGTATCATGTATAAAATGTACA
>JAJOOR010011810.1:0-13877 GCA_036250505.1 Solanum acaule | reverse complement strand
AAAATTGTCGATCGACTGAGTCTGTGTGTGCTCTTGTTGTTGTTCTTGCGTTCGCTGAAGTTATTGAAGTTTGAGGTACCGCTACTTCTTTAACAGGTCAATCCGTTTTATCTTGGGAGGAATTAATCTGCAACCTCGGGTACAGTGAGGGGATTAAATTTCTTAAGGAAACACAGTGGTTTCTGTGGACTCGGATTAAAAAAAAAAAAATCATTCTGTCAATTTCATCTTTTTTCTGTTTCTATATTTTTGACTAACCTGAATACAGGAGATAACACATTCTCATAATGAGAAGGAGTCATTTGGGCTATCTAAGTAGATGCTATGTTTATATATGGCTCCCTACATCGTTGCGATCCATTTAGGATTAGAAATACACGTAATTGGACCTGTTTCTTTACATATCTCTATTGGGACCCTATTCATCTCTTTGAGTGAATCAAGAAATAGATTTGATTGTCTACCTTTTTATATATAATATATTAGGTATTGCATTTTCCGAATAATTCAAATCAAAGCAATTAGATGTACGTCTAACTTGGGCCTATATACACATTATTATATATAATGTATTGATGGTATATATTAGGTACATGAGTGTCAGGTGAAACTATGGGAATTTCAAGGCACAATGAAAACATGTTTGAAATTAGAAAAATATAATATCTACCATCACCCTTAAGATCCTACAAGATTGTAGGTGCCCTACCAAATAGTTTTATTAAACATATTAGTAAATGTTTTGTATCTGAAATAGACGATAGATTAATTGTTATAATAAGTATTGATAGTATAATAATTTTAAATTTCATACTGCATAACTTAAATTTTTTGTTTACACAATGTGGTAAATAAATATCATTTTCTAAGCTTCTTTTTTTTTTTTTAACAAGAAAAAGTGATTAGCTTTTTGATAGAGATATATGATGTTCTTTAGCAAGAATCACATTCTATATTCCAATAAGAGAAAGTAAGATTTGCGGATATAATAAAAAGATGAGTTCAATCTATGTCACAGAATATTGTCTCTTTCAAATGTGATGAATTAAAGTAAGAAAGTTTTAGTAGGTTAATTATTAATTAAAAAAATATTATGAAGTGTTTCTTTTTTTTTTACAAATTAGTCAATGGCTAGTTGACTGATTGAATTAGCGTGAATATTGTGCAGAAGAAAGTCGTTTTGCTTTATTATTTATATAAAATAAAAAAAGATTTCAAAGACGTTTGATAAGTAGGAATTGAAAATTTTCTTTTTAGGAAATGACTTTTCCGGTATAGAATATAGAAAAATAAGTTTCGTAAATAGCATTGCATCATGATTATTCCCTCCCTCCCCCTACACCCCTAATGTTCCACCCCCACTCCACCAAATTCATCCACACCCATCCTCTAAAATATATCTATCCTCATAGCGTTTATCTATATTATATATGAATACTTTTTATATAAAGTTTTTTTTTTTTGTTTTTTATCCTATCAAATACTAGAAAATCATTCCATCCCAAAGTAATTACTACTCATTTTTCGCTTATCAAAATTCAAATTACATAAATTTTGATCAATATTTTAAGAAGTACCTTTTGTCATCACCACCCCGACCCAACCCCCACTCCACGCAATTCATCCACTCCCGCCTTCCAAAATATATCCATTCTCATGGCGTTTGCTTTAATTATATATAAAGATATGATATTTTTTATTTTTATTTTTATCAAATACCAAAAAATCTTTCTCCAATAGTAATTGACATTTTTCGCTTTTCGTAATTGTTTATAATTAATATTTTAAAAAGTTTTTTTGTCATATTAATATGAGAAAATCATAATTTATACAACTTTTTTACATGATTTTCGAAATCTAAACTTTTATTTTTAAAATATTAATTTAATTTCAAATATTATTCAAATTAACTTTCCAATAAAAGTACTCTTTCTATCCCAATTATGTGACACATTTTGAATTTCAAGATTCAAACAAGTTTATCTGTGACCGTACGTAAAAAATTTATATATCTTTTAAATATTTTGAATTGTCAATTATTGTGACTTATAATATTGTTTATATAGTTTACAAATATATAAATTTCATTTCCAAAAAATTAAAGATCCCATGAGTAAATTTTCAATCAAACTTAAATTGTTTGAGTTTCGAAAAACGAAATGGGTAAGAGGACAAAGGGAGAAAGCATTTCATAGAAATATATTTTTTCATTTTAAAAAGGGACATTTTTTTTCGTACCAAAAACACCCAATTAAAGGAAAGATTGTGCAGAATTAAAAAAAATAGCTAATAAAACAAGACGTCACCAAAATCCACGCCAAAAAGGCATATACTTTAAATAAGCAGCAGACAGTGCGCGGCACTGTTGCCGGCAAAAGTGAGAAAAAAGCTCTCTGAGGCAGAAAGTCGCCGGCGTTTTGACTGTAAATTTTCCGATGGAGAACGGTACGTTAACGAAGAAGCAAGTGCTTCTATACTACTGTGTTGAAATGGAAGATGTTGCTCGCAAAATCGCTTCTGATTCTGACTGCATTCACCTACATTCCATTAACTGGAGGTAAACAAAAACAAAATTCCCCTTTTTCATTTCTTCTTGTCACTCAGCTGAACTGTGCTATGTCATTTATAAAAGCTTAAACAGTTTGTACATTGATTTCGAAGTTGAAAATTAGAAATTTGAGTTTTTGAAGTTCGTGATTTTTGGAATTTGAAATTGCATTTGGACATGCATTTTGCGTGTAAACAAATTGAAGTTTTGTGAGCGGAAGTTCCGAAAACCCAAAAATTGGTTTGAACCAGTTTTTGGGAACTCGAAAGTATAATATCATGGCCAAACAGTTCAAAATCTATGGGCAAACACTAGCTATTAAGTTAATACCGAGTTATTGAA
This sequence comes from Solanum acaule, assembly GCA_036250505.1. Taxonomy (NCBI): domain Eukaryota; kingdom Viridiplantae; phylum Streptophyta; class Magnoliopsida; order Solanales; family Solanaceae; genus Solanum; species Solanum acaule. The sequence continues at coordinate 10,987 of JAJOOR010011810.1, read as the reverse complement.
TTTGTGTGTTTATTATAATTCTTCCACATACCTTAAGTTCTAATCCTTGTTACATATAATTTGCTTCAAAAGATTAAGTGATAGAGGAAATGGAATCAAAATTCTCCTGTTTTGTGTTTGAAGCTACTCTTTGCCTCTTTGGTGACTGAGATACAGTTTTTGTTGATGTTGTCGTATTAAATGGTGTTTGGAATCTCCATCTTGACTAAAGAATAATCTACTCTAAACAGTGCTGGAAAAGTGAAAGTTAATTTTTAAAATTACATTTTCCTAATCAAACATTGACGCATTGACTAGTAAAGTTTCATTGAGAAATGACTTAGCAAGACCTGGGGAAAACAACTTTGATGAGATCTTTCAATGTAATGTACACCAACTGCCTCAGACCCAAATTAGTGTTACTTGTGGCTGAGATTCTTTTGAGCGGAGGGTCTATCGAAAACAGCCTTTCTACCTCAAAGGTAGGGGTAAGGTCTGTGTGCATTCTATCATTCCTAGACCCCCGCTTGTGAGATTACACTGGGTATGTTGTTGTGCGTATCTTTGAGGGGGGAAAGGTAGTTGTTTATTGTTTACAAAGTTAGTTCAGGACTTCAATTCCTGCCCACTTAGTTACTGAGACCAAATAATGATCAATTGGCAATGCGGACACTTAAGAACTTATATACCTTGTTTACTGATGGACCTACAAATGATGCTGATATTTGTAAAATAGTTTGCGTTGATTCTTTTTGGGAAAAAGCTAACAAATATTTGTGCATGTTCCAGGAGTTTCGACGATGGTTTTCCAAATCTCTTCATAAACAAAGCACACAATATCTGTGGGCAGCATGTTGCTTTTCTGGCATCTTTCAGCTCACCGGCAGTCATCTTTGAACAGCTTTCTGTGATTTTTGCTCTTCCGAGGCTGTTTGTCGCGTCTTTTACGCTTGTATTGCCATTTTTTCCAACTGGATCCTTTGAACGGATGGAAGAGGAAGGAGATGTGGCTACTGCATTCACCATGGCTAGAATACTATCAAACATTCCAATATCAAGAGGTGGTCCAACCAGTGTAGTTGTCTATGACATCCATGCATTGCAGGTTAATTTCATTTCTTTCACATAATTTTAGGTCATCTGTGCTCTGCGTTCACATGTTTGCTTAGGCTACTTGTATCTCAGATTCTTTAATTGACCTTTGGAAGAGATGGTGTCTTTCAGCTAGTTTGCTTTTCTATGTTTCCCGATGCTTCCAAAGCAGGCTGACAAGACCAACTGACCTCATATTGTGTTCTTAGCTCAAATGCTTCTCGAGATGTTTATGTTCATGTGTGTATGTTTCTGCAGGAGAGGTTTTATTTTGGAGACCACGTTCTGCCTCTGTTTGAGACTGGAATCCCGCTATTGAAGCAACGGCTTCAGCAACTTCCAGAATCTGAGAAGGTGGACAGATTTCATGTTATACATATTTATCCTGGTTTCTTCAAGATGAGGACTTACCAAATTAAATATGACTATTTGTCAGTAAGTAGTCACGTCCTAACATTTTTTTAGTTCCAGATAGTGATAGCCTTTCCTGATGATGGAGCTTGGAAACGGTTCTACAAGCAATTGGGCCACTATCCTGCTGTTAGTAAATAATAGAAACTCATTTCCTTTGGTTTCTCTCTACTACCTTATATCATCTCGAACTTAGTAGATTTTCTTCTCCTAGGTAATTTGCACTAAAGTCCGGGAGGATGATAAGAGAATAGTCAGGCTTAAAGAGGGTGATCCTGCCGGCTGTCATGTGGTCATTGTTGATGACTTGGTCCAATCTGGAGGTACCCTGATTGAATGCCAGGTAATCCCGTTTCTTAAATGTACAAATGTTCTGATTATTGTGTTTGAGCCCTCAAATTTGCATCACTTGAACCTTATGATGATTTTAATTCTTACTGTTCGTCCAGTGTCTATCTTCTTTAGTTCTAGGGTTGTGAAGCAGTCGTATAGAACTCTGGTTCTTCCTTCCCTTATTTTATATTTACAGAAATGTTTGAAGAGGTGTTATTATGTCCATTGAATAAATTTTCTTATTGCTTCTTGTCCCTTGTTACCTGATTTTGTTTAGCAGTAGGGAATATGTTTTTGGTTGTTCAAATTCTGTGTACATGCTAATTTCTGTTTATTTAGCTACATCCCATGTTTTCTCTACCCACTTCATTTTTGGGTAATTTATCCTTCTCAGCTTGTGAAGTTAAACCAACCATTTGTTTCTCCAAGACCTGTCAACTTGCGAGTTTCAGCTGCAAAATTTTATAAATAGACACTGATAAATATTCCTCAACAGTCATGGGACTGATTGTTTAAAGGTAAGAGTATATGACAAGCATCACTATTTGGACAAGGCAATATTGAAGCTCCCAACATGTCCAACCAGAAGGGGGGGAGGTAGTGTGTGTGTGCGCGCGTTTAGGTTCTCGGGATCCCTTTGTGATGCGATTACACCCTCATGACTGTCTTTTGGGATCAGCTAGTCCAGTTAACTCATTCTGAGTTGTTTAAAATATTGGATCTCACATCTTAAAAAAACTAAATGAGCGCATTGTGTTTACTTTTTACTTATATCAGTGTTTCTGGCACCATAATGCTTTGTATCTTTGGCCCTTTTGCTTCACCAGAAAGTTTTGGCAGCTCATGGTGCAGCAAAGGTTAGTGCTTACGTGACCCACGGAGTTTTTCCAAAGCGGTCATGGGAGCAATTTTTGCACAAGAATGATGGTAATTAACTACTGTATTTCTATCTGTCTTTAGTTATCTCCTTCAAAGTTACCTAGTTTTCTGACTCTTTCCAATACGCTCTTCGAGTTCAGGCTCAGAGAAGGCATTCGCATACTTTTGGATCACAGATTCATGTCCCGTCACGGTGAAAGCCATAGCTAATAAAGCTCCTTTTGAAGTTATCAGCTTGGCAGGATCAATAGCTGATGCACTTCAAATCTGAGATCATTGTTTGCTACAACATCTCTGACTGTTAAAAAGTTGTGCAAGCATTTACCCTTGTAAGAGAAACTTCTAATATGCTGAGTCCTATTGTAATAACATGTTCACTATGTCAAACTCATTTACTAGAGCACAACCACAACTGGCATTCACTAGTTTCTTGCACATATTATATATCTAACTTGTGTGGTCTTATCCAGAAACGTATCGTAGCATGCACAGCATGAATCTGATCAGAAAAAAACTAAAGGGTCAATGAAATAAGTAAAGCATAATTCAACTGCACATGCAAAGTTATAATTACAACAGTTGCCTTTCATTAAGTCAGCAAAGAAGTGAAATCCATAAAAAAGTGCAGGGTCTGTATTCCATATTATACACTTGGAAACAGTCCCAATACACTCTAAAACATGTATACTATGTGGTAAAACAAACCCATCACAAGTATACAAGACAACCAAACAAGTAAAAAAAGGAGGTTCTATACAATTATAGCAGCAAAGCATTATCAACAGCAGAGAGACTTCACATGTTGCCTGAATGCTTCACTTTATCAAACTCCCCTAGGATAAAACATCAATTATCATCACTCAAGGTACAAACAAAATGCTCTCTGCTTCGGTAACATTTTGCCATCCGCATGTTGTGGAGTGTCGTTTGATCAAAAAGCAAGACACTGCCTAGCACACACAAGATTATATGGGATGTCGGACTTAATACGTTATTATGTACTACTATTCCTATTCACAGTTAGAACTCATTGCCATTACGAGTCACAGCCGATCTCTCAGTGCATGTAGAGCTTCTCATCTAGATCACTATTTGGACTATCCAGAGAATCTCCAGAATATGATCCATCAGGCAGACGAACACAAATGTTCAGATTGTTGGTTGGCAACAGTTCCTAGAGAAAAACGAAAACAAGACATCATTTTGAATGATAACACGACTTAATAGACAATAATTTTGACGAAGGGGATCAACATTCTATTTTAGCTGGGGTTTCAACCCAACAAAGTTGATTTAACTCGAGAGTATGTAATCATTTCTTTAAAGATTCAATACCTGGTCAGCTCTTTCTTGACCTTCTGACCGGAAAAGAATTGGCCGGCACCGCTTGTCTTCGTTCATTAGGCTTGAGTTCTGGAAATGAGCAACCAAGGCTACCTTCCCTTGGATACGCGCATAAGCCAAGGAGGCAACCTTTTCACTGTTGAACTTTTCCCACTTCATCCCATTGAATACCTGCACCAGTATCTCAGACCAAGTCATTTTCAACTAATAACTATGATAAAGGTATTTTTTTAGCGAGTAAAAACCACATTCAGCTTACGAAGATGGTTACAGATCATCCACCACACAAACTTTAGGCTGGTACAACATGCACTCTTTTTCTTTAATATATACAAAATGTACTTTCACACACCGCACAACTCTACAACCATTAGGATAGTGGTATTGTAAAAGAATAACTAACCTCGTAAAAGGAAATGATATGTGAAGGAGACACCATGTTAATGAAGGCATAACCAACATTACATTTGTTCTGAAGCAGCAAAACCATAATAATAAGTTCTTGCCCTCAAATATAAAAAATTTCAGAAGATGTGAAGACATAATAAAAAAATATACAGTACTACCTTGAAGTCAATAGGCAAGTAGAGGAAATCATATGTATTCTTATGAGTCTTGTCAATTGCTGTGAGTAGCATCCTTGAGGTATACCTAAAACAAATGGAAGAAGACGAATCATCGAGCATTGAATAATCACACAAATTCAAAATTTGCTAATTCAGAATTTATATGGCTCTTACTTGTTTGGGATGTTTTTAATCATTAAAGTAGTCCTAGCATCTTCTCCACTCGTGATCTTCTGTAAATCAAGCAGATATTGTTTTTTGTTGTCTATCTCATTTCCACTCTCAACTCTTCGACTTCGAACTTGTTCGGTTATCCCTTCATTGTTAGTCATTCCTATTCCTCCGTATGAGTCATTTCCGAAAAATATAGGCCCGTTCCTAGGCAGTGGGATCATTCTAGAGATAGGAGAACCACCTTCAGTAAAGTTCCGAGCAAGAGAACCAGCCATGTTCATTGCCCCAAGGCGACCTATACTCATACCATGATGACTAGAACCTGTACTACCATATGCAACTTGGTTCATATATGAGGTTTCAGGAGACTCCGAGAAAAAACCCAAACGCCTATCCAGAGGAATTCCTGATGGAGCAGATCCCACATGATGTGATCCGAGGAACAAGCCCTGTCGACGGGAATATGGATAGCCTTGCCCTTGTTCATTTGATGTAAATGGATGTGCCAGTGATGAATTTGACCAGACAGAAGAGTCTGTACGCTCTGACTGAATAGGGGGGCTTCCCCATAGAAATTGTGGGCCAGAAAGTGTCCCAATCCCAGATAACTTAGGCTCACCAAGCGACATAGATCCAAAGTTCAAATGTGGTTTATGCTCAGGAACTGAATAAGATTGCTGATAACCCATTCCTTGCACTGACTTGGGACTAGTAATTGCATGATTCAGAGAGCCAAATCGTCCTGGATCTTTACCAATGGGTGCAATCTTAGGACTTGAAAAATGGCCAGGAAGAATAGCAGCCAGACCTGGCATATGGTTGCCATTTACAGGGCTGAGATTTGTCATATCAGGTGATTGATTATAACCTAGCAATGAGCTGTGTTCAACAGGACTGCCAAAGTTTGACCAGCTGCCTGTTGGATGAAACATCAATTTAGCTCATCACATGAACTCTCTGTGATTAGCATGAGTCATTTATGAAAATGAAAATACCTGGAGGAGAGGCGATTGGAGAACCAACTGAGTGCCTAAATGTTCGAACTTCTTCATGTTCATAGTCTTGACTAAGTTGCTGCATCAAGCTATACATTGGATGCAAAACCATCAATATTTCTTCTTAAAGTTAATCAAAATTGTATCGTAATCCACACAGATGACTGAGCATCTATAGATAAAGAGCAATAATAATAACAAATTTCTAAGGAGAAGGGCATGGATTGAGTTACACTGACTGACACGTTATCAAGGAATTCAACCAAGCTTCTCACAATGATTTCATCAACAAGCATCACCTATTTGCAATTGCATAGCAAAGATGAAGAGAGAGAGCACAAATAGCAGCATAGAACAACGCCCTCACCCGTTATCCTTCTAATAGGGAAATACAATTCATGTATAAAACCTAGTCTACCATGTGACAGAAAGAAAAAACCAAACCCGAATACAACATAAAATTCTACCAAATATTGACCATTACAAATAAAGACTCGTAATTAGAGGCATCAAAAGTCAACAGTCTGATAAATACTACCAGAAGAACGTAAAAAAAAAACAAATTTTACTCACCAATCAACACACAAAGATCCATAAAATCCTACCATGGGAGTTCTTTTTCCTTTTTCTCCCTTAATATTCCACTTCTTCTGTTCTATTTATTTTTGGCACGTATGAATGTCCACAAGCAACAGTACAGGGTAATTTAGCTAATAAAGATCATCAAAAGGTTCCATTAAGAGAAGACTAAGGACATACCTTCGACGGGCTCCACCGGGTCGGCTGGGTTCAAGCTTGATCCGCTTACCAGCTATGTCACTTCTATTTAAAGCCTTGAGGGCAGCCTCAGCTGCTCTAACATCGTAAAACTCGATGAATTTATGATGGCGCTTATGCGGTGTCTCCCTTATCTACATTTGCCATGCAACATGAGCAACCAAGTTCGTCATAAGCACGTTCAATGTTGCATATAAACACAAAAAATCAAAGTGAATAATTTGGCAAAGTTGTACCTCCTTCACTTCCCCATAATCCCCAAATATTTGGAGGAGATCCTCATTGGCTACTGAAGGATCCAAGTTGAAAATGACCAGTGTTCCTTGGTTAATATCTTTCTCCGATGGATTTTCCTGGATGCAGAATAAATGATAACAGTTAAAAATTTGCCCCTTAAATATTGACATATCTAACAGTTAAGAATGAACATTGTCATTTTTCTGACCTTAGGAATTGAAAAATGAATGTCTAGCTTTCTCCGTCTTAGAGGCTTATGTTGCAGCATACGCATTGCGGTTCGAGCAGCTCGGATATCATAGTAAGATATCATCACAAAGCCCCTATGCTTGCATGAAGTGTACAAAGTTCTGATATCACCATATTGCTTCAAGGAAAAAACAATTATATAAAAGGTCAGTATTACTTCTAGACAAAGTGTATAATAGGTACAATGTTCCAAGCATATAATGTTCCCAAATTTCCCTCGGGAACAAACAGAATCAGTAGTGACTAGTGACTATATTAACGGCAATAAGGGAGACCACAGAAGGGATAGCTAATAACAGACATGACCATAAAGAATACATGTAGTTAAAATATAACCTCAAAGAGAGATCGCAGCTCGGAGTCCTCTACATTGCTGTTAATATTCCGAACAAACAGTGTCCTAGAAGGATGCTCTCCGTACGGGTGTTCTCCCGTAACAGTTCCAGCACTGTTTGGGAAGACATGGTGTCCAACAATACTTCCAAGAATACCATCAGACATGCTTAATTTTGCAAATCCATTAAGTGAATTATCAGGAGTGTCAGATTCCAATTCTAGTCCTCCGCCACTGCCAAAAAAATCATCTTCCAAGTCCTCCAGCTGAGTTGGCAACCCACTAAGATCAAAATCATCCATTAGGCCTGCTAGTAGCTCATCTTCATCCCCAGGGAGAAAACACCCATCTGGACTTGGTTCCACTTCCAGTGGGTCTTTAATTTCATCTTCTAAATGAAGTCTGTTTAAGCTAGGTGAGCTATCATCAGTGGAGTGACTGTAGTTCTCAGATTCAGCGAAGTTTACTGCAAATTGGACAAATGAGTCAAAAGGAATCTCTCTAATTGAATGAAGATACTAAAGCTTAGAGAAGAAACTTAAACATACATTTTGCATGTGGCAGAACAGGCAGCGAGCTAGAAAACAAGCTTGCATCAGTTGATGCATGATGTGCAGCTGTTCCAAGGTGAATTTTCCAAGCATTCCTCTCTGTACCAGCCGTCTTTGCTGATGGAACTATTTAGATAAGCACAAGACCGAAACACATCAACATGTTGAGAACACAAGAAAATTGTGCCAGAAACTGGTTACTGTTTCTATAAGCTATAGGAATAACTTTACCTTCAGAATCATCTGAAATGAGTTTCTTTAGAGACTTCTCCATCAAGTCAGTTTCTGCAAATAGGAAGAAAATGAAACTTCCTCACAGGCTAATTTCACGAAGAGAAGTTGTAATGGTGAAACTGTCGATAATTTTAAGCTCATGCAGTAAAAATCACAATCAAGGCAAATTCCAATTGGATAGAAATCTTTTTATAAACTCGGGAAGGTATAACTTATAACGCTTGATCAAGAAAAAAATAGTTGTCAACCAATAGTAATGAATAAGAGCAGCAGTGAATAATCTTAATGTATGTTCAAAAATTTCATTGAAACCTAGCTCTCATGAAAGACTCCCAGGCACTTCGTGAACAAACTAACAAAGGAAGATTACTATATTAAGAATTAAAGTTCATCTCTCATTGCAGTATAGGAAATTATTCACGGAGATAGACCTCAAGGACTAGCACATAAAGAAGGTAAACAGAGCAAATTTTCATGTCCGAAAATTCATACAACAGTAAACCAACATGATGTTTATGTAGGATTCAGATTTACAATCTATTAAACAAATTTCAAATCTTAATCTGCTAAATATTCTCATTCTCCCCAACATCATTGGGAGTATACTACTGAAGTTGGCAGAGGAGTTGAATCAAAGCCGAAATTCGACAACCTAAGTGTGTCACCCAATGTGCCCTAACAAGCATTTTAAAGTATACAGAAGATTTACAATAAAAGCAAATTGCCACACCCGTCTATTTTGTGAATAAAAGCAAGCCTTTCAAGAGAAAAATTGAGACACAAACCATCATGGGTGATAAATTCTTCACCTCCCATTATTATCGAGCCGAGGCCAAAAGATGTCGAATGACACCAAATCAACACATAACCCTAGTTAGATTCCACATATGCTAAATCATCAATACTTTATATATTAGAAATGATGAATCATCATTCTCAACTTCGTCAAAAAAGAATTTTTTAAATTAAGAATCCCGGTTAATACTAAATTAACAAATAGCTCAATGTTTTGATTAACCCACAACAGAATTTAATGAGTTCCAGACAAAAGAGAAAAGAGTAGTTTATGTAATTTACTTTTTCGATATGGTCAACTCTACTCATAGCAGAAAATCAAATTTCATAGGCTTATAAACAAAGAAAACCTAAATAAACAAATAATTGACATCACAATCATTACCTTCCCTGAGAAATAAAATAAACCAAATCCCAAAACGATCACAACTTTAGCATTAGGACCAAAGAAAATCGCAAACCCAAAAAGATATTCAGCAAGAAATTGTACACAAATTAACTTCTAGAAAAAACAATCATTACCTCCCCTGGATAAAAAGTTAATCAAAACCCAAATAGATCAAAACTTTAACACTAATACCAAACAAACTCACAAACCCACAAGCCACACAGGTGATATTCAGCAAGAACTTCAACACCCATTAAAATTTTCAGGAAAACTAAATAAATATAGAACTGAAATCACCATCATTACTTCCCCTGTAAACTACACCAACCAAAACCCCAAAAAGATCACAACTTTAGCACTAGGACCAAAGAAAACCACCCACCCACAATCAAAACGGGTGATTTTCAGCAAGAATTTGAGCACCCGTTAAGTTTTTCCACAAAAATCAAAGCAATTAAGAATGGACGTCACAATCATTACTTGCCGTGTAAAAACTAAACCAACCAAAACTCCAAAAAGATCACAACTTAACCATCAGGACCAAAGAAAATCACAAACCCACCAGCAAACATGGTGAATTCCGGGAAGAATTTGAACACCCAATAAGATTTTCCATAAAAATCAAAGCAATAAAGAATGGACCAAAAGCCAAAACGATCACAACTTTACCATCAGGACCGAAGAAAATCACAAACCCACAAGCAAACCAGGTAATATTCAGCAAGAATTTAAACACCCATTAAGATTTTCCAGATAAACCAAAGCCACAAAGAATTAACCTCACCATCATTACTTCCCCTGTAAACTAAACCAACCAAAACCCCAAAAAGATCACAACTTTATCACCAAAACCCAAAGAAAATCACAAACCCACATGCCAAAAGTCTCTATTCAGCAAATACTTGATCACCCACAAAAAAATTCAACAAACCCACAACATAAACCCCAGAAAAATGACCAAAAGAGAAAATAAAAAGACAAAGGTAAAAGTACCTCATAGATGATGAAAAGTTTATTAAAGTTGGGAAAATCACAAACTGCCAAAAGAACACTGCACAAAGAAGAAAAAGAGAGATTGTGGGAGCAGAAAGCACAAGAAGAAATTTTTAAAAAAATGTTTCTTAGAAGCAGAGGAATAGCTTTCGTCTACTCTTACACTTCCTTCTCTCCCGGCGGGACACTAGTGAAGAGAGAGAATAAAAAAATGGCACGAAACCCCACCAATTACACAACCAAAAAAAGGTCCAAAACACAACACAGAGTCACACGCGGTGGAGAGAGACAGAGCATGAATTGATTGGAGGGAAAGAACTCATCAAGTATATTTACAGTATATCTCTGTATTTATACTAATACTAGCAAAATTATATTAAGTCACTCTAATAATAATGAAGTAATTACAATATTAATCAGAATAGATAAGAACAAGGTAGAGTCTTTTTTCCATTTTTTTAACCTTAAGAAAACGTAGCTCTAATCTTACGAGCGAGTGAAGTCTGAAAATAGTAAAAAATATATATTTATTTTAAGTTGTCGATTTAGATAACGTATATTAAAAGCAGTAAGGAAAATGATACACAAATAAAAATGACGTAGTCGATAATTAAAAAAATATTACATATTATTCGGGGGGGGGGGGGAGGGGGGGG
>JAJOOR010011809.1:0-20543 GCA_036250505.1 Solanum acaule | reverse complement strand
AAAGGATTTATCTCTGATGATTGTTTCGCTGCACAGAGGGATACTATTCAAGCTGCCTCAAGCTTTGCACAAAGGAATAAGCTGCCGGTTCGCCTTGAAGAACAGATGATAGCTCACTTGCGTTTGAGGCACAGAACAGATTCAGAAGGTCTTCAGCAGCAAGAAACTCTTGAAACACTACCCAAAGCTATTCGATCTGGCATTTCACATTATCTATTCTATCCACTGGTGGATAAGGTGTACTTATTCCATGGGGTATCAAATGACTTACTTTTTCAACTGGTAATTCCCAGCTGTGCTTAATTTTGTTGATTGATCCTAAGGTTTCATAAAATTTCATACTATTGGTGAATAGTCTTTTGTCTGTAACAAAATGTTGTTTCACTAATTTCCGTAATAATACAAATAGCTGATTTGATTTCTTCTCGGTCTTTTTATACTGTGCAGGTTTCTGAGATGAAGGCCGAGTATTTCCCTCCAAAAGAGGATGTTATTTTGCAAAATGAAGCACCTACAGATTTGTACATTCTGGTAACTGGAGCAGTGGTAAGGAGCTCTTTCTCGCTCTCCCACTCTTTTTTTCTGGGAAAGGAGCGGAAAGCAAAGGAAAAGAACTAATGATTCTCTCATTTTTTTCGTACCGCTGTTGATTTATCACAATAGCCAAACTCTCAAGTCAAGGAACCGTGATATCTTATGCATTCATAATAATGATTATTTTCTATAAAAAATGATTTTTGTAACACTACTCACAAAATCTTCAAACTTCTTACTGTTAAATACAGCTAGTGTCTATTTTTTCTTCGTTGATTTAATTGCTGCAATTAAATCTCTTAATAATCACATCTTTCGTTCATGTAGGATCTTATATCACACAAGAATGGAATGGATCAGGTAAGTTACTCTAGTGTAGGACTTGAACATTCTGTTATCCTGAGCTTAAATGCTTATTTAGTGGATCATTTTGTGTAGGTAGTTGGCGAGTTGAAGATGGGGGATGTTTGTGGAGAAGTTGGTGTCCTTTGCTGTAGGCCTCAACTTTTTAATGTTCGAACCAAAAAAGTATCCCAACTGCTACGCTTGGATCGCAGTTCATTCTTCAACATCGTTAAAACAAATATAGGAGACGGGACAATAATCATGAACAATCTCCTTCAGGTGAATAGACTCCTTTGATGTTATTTAGGCACTATCTAAAAAATTTCATATTTATTAATGTAGAAATCAGGTCGGTAGTAATTTCCTACGGCTATAGAAAACATTTGACATCCATTTTTTCTGAAACTTCCATTGTACAGTCCTTTGATACAGTTGCGCTGTTATGATGCCAAATTCTATCATAATACTCAGCTATGGATAAAATTCGATGATTTTCATCATTCTTCACTCTGTGTTCGATTTTAAAAAAAAAAAATTGGAATCCCAAGTGCAAAATTTTCTTTCTGGAAGTGGTTTGGCGAAGATTTTTCACCTATATGAGCTTTATTCTCAACTAGAATAAATGACCCTATGTAATATTTTGATGTGTGGATGTTATTCTAGCTTTAAACAATGATCTTCTTGGATGCAGCATTTGAAAGAGCAAAGGGACCCGATGATGACAGCAATATTAGCAGATATAGAACATATGCTGACTCAGGGAAGAATGGACATGCCTCTTAGCTTATGTTTTGCAGCAAACAGAGGAGATGATCTTTTGTTGCGCCAATTGCTAAAAAAGGGCATGGATCCTAATGAATCTGATAGCAATGGACGTACAGTGTTGGTAAGACTCCTCCCTATTTTGCATTAAACACTTGACCTAAATAACATTTATGTTTGAAAGTTGAAAATCATATGCATATTATGATGCAGCATATAGCAGCTTCAAAAGGAAGTGTTGAATGTATTCTTCTACTTCTCGACTTTGGAGCAAATCCAAATAGAAAAGGTACTCTTTCCATTTCCATACCATAGAAAATCACACACTGTTTCTTTTGGGAAATCATACTTTATGTCTGGAAAACTATGGATGTACATTAGTTTACAAAGTTAAATACCATTAATTTGCGTGTGCTTTCAATTATTCCAATGACCTCGACTAAGTATCTATCTAAGAGGCAGTTTTATCCTTAGCGTCTTCAATTTCTTTTTGAACTTTTTAACAAGAATAACTTAGTTGTATCTGCCCCCTTGATAGTAAATATTAACTACTAGCACTAGTTGTGATTAGAGCATCAATCACTCCCAAATTTGCAAGTGTATCCTAAATTCAAGATTCTGTACTTCTCTCTCTGATAAACAGCTACTTTTGTTATTGCAGATTCTGAAGGAAATGTTCCATTGTGGGATGCAATGGTGGGGAAGCATGAAGCTGTGATAAAATTGCTTGTGGACAATGGTGCAACAATATCTTCAGGAGACGTAGGTCAGTTTGCTTGCTTTGCAGTGGAGCAAGGCAGCTTAGACTTGCTTAAGGAGATCATCAAGTATGGAGTGATGTCACCCTTCTTAACTGCCTAGGCACGACAGCAATACATACTGCTATATCTGAGGAGAATGTGGAAATAGTTAAATTCCTGTTGGAACAAGGAACTGACATTGATAAAGCAGATGTTCACGGTTGGACACCAAGAGCATTGGCTGAATATCAGGGCCACGAAGAGATAAAGGAGCTTTTCAACTTGATGCAACCAACTAATAGTAAAGAAACCAACGTCTGTCCTCCTGAAGCGCCTTTTGCTCCCTACCTTATGAAGTATCAAAGCGATCCCGCGATTCCTCTCTTCATTCCTGAAGAAACAGCTAGAGAAACTGGCTCCTCCAACAGCAGATTGAGGAGAAGGGCTAGTTTCTTTCAGAATTCACTGATAGGATTTGTGGCTGCACGCCAGAGACACCATGAAGGTGAGTTCAGCTTTAAACTTTGAAGCCTCTCTAGTTCTTAAGTACACCTCCAAAGTCATAAAGATAGTCAACTCTACAATATATATCTATGTTACTCCCTCCGTCCCATTTTATGTGGCAACATTTGATCGGGCACGGAGTTTAAGAAATAAATAAAGACTCTGAAATGTTTACCAAATTGTCCTTTAAAAAGTAGATTCACTTTTCTCTCTCCTCATAATTGTATTGGAGTATTATTTTAAGATTAAGTGGGACCAACAAAAGTAAAAGAGGAATTGTACCTTTAAATACTTACCATATAAGGAAATATAACATTCTTTTTGGAACTGACCAAAAAGGAAATGGTGCCACATAAAATGGGACGAAGGGAGTACAAAATAGTCTTTTAGTTATAAAAATGCACTTTTACCTCCTAGTAGGTCTTGTCTTGATAAAGCTTTGGACGTTATTTTGTTAAAAGTTTTTGTGAATCATATAATATTTTGCCAGGAACCAACTGTGCCTTGGCAGGAGGAGGTGGCCCGGATTATTCTTCAACTAAAATTGCCAATTCAAGAATTCCAAGCAGAATAACCATCCGTTGTCTAGAGAAAGCTCATGAAGGTAGAAGGGCTGTACTTTTGCCAGATTCCATTAATGAGCTACTTGATATCGGTGCTGAAAAATTTGGCATCTCTCTCGCGAAAGTACTAACGGAAGATGGAGCACTTATTGAGGACATTGAAGTGATAAGAGATGGAGATCATCTAGTTCTTGCTACTTCAGAAAATTAAACACAACTCAATCATACATATTACAGAAATAAATCTGATTTGACCAGTAAATTTTTGTGCTCGTCATTTTGGATATGATATAACAAGGCAATACAGAGAAATTTTAGTCATTGAAAAGTTGGATGAAAAAGGACCAGAGGGTGTGGGGGAGGGGAGAAAATGTACAAATTTTACTTTCCAGATAATAAAATTTTCTCTTCAAACATTTGGAATTCTTATGCACGTTACTTTGGGTTGTTGATTTCATATATTGTCTACTAGTGTTTGGTTTGCTACACCAAGTGACTAACCCATTTTCTATAACATCAAAGTCGTTCCATTTTGCTCAAGTATTACATATGTGGCTATAATCCTTTTGGAACCGACATTATTTGAAGTGATGGATGGAGATATAGTGTGTTTGGTATGACACTTAACTTCGAACCAGGACCCGACCCCAACACTCGAGGACTCGACTTTCGAACCGAAATTCGACCTTGGCACTAGATGACCAATTCGGGACCCAAACTCGCTAGTTGACTTGGGGCACAACACTCGACTCGAAACCCCCTCACACTTGAATCGGGGCCCAATCTGGAATCCCACTCGGGACCCAACATCCAAATCAGGATTAGACCCTAACCCGATCCGAGAGTTGTGTCTCGAATCGAGGTAGGGAGTTGGGTCCTGAATCGAGAATCAACAATCGAATCTCGAATTAGTATCGGGAATCAGTGGCGGAGCTAGAATTTTTAATAAGGGGGTTCAGTATCTGAAGAACTAACCGAAGGGGGTTCAACATCTATTATATAAGCATAAAAAATAATTTTAACCATGTATAAATAGTAAAATTTTCCACCCAAAGGGGTTCGAAAAAGGCTGGCTCCACCCCTATCGGGAATTGGTACCCGTAACTTGAGTTAGGGTGGAAAGTTGAGGTGTGAGGTTAAGAAGGAGTTTCAAAAATGTTTTCCTTACTTTTTGGACCTAAGTCATTTTTCTTAAATTTAAGAAAAATAAGTTGTTTAGAAAAACAATTTCCAAAACATTCAACCCAACCAAACCTAAGAAAATTAAGAAACATTTTCTAAAAAATATTTTCTCATCTCAAACACACTAAATTAATTTGCTTTTAAGGATAGTTTGTTGACACATTCATTTTTAACCTTCTTTTCCCCATTGTTCATTTGACAGCAAGGCAACCAATTTGGTTTCACCTACTTTTTTTCCTAGAGACATGGTTGTTTTTCCCAGTGAAAACACATCGAGAAATGATGCCTTGTATCATCTTACATAAATGTAGTACAAGAGAGACTCATAAGATGGACGTGCAGAGAAGTATGATAAATACCACAACAATACATGCATAAAATTGTATATACTGTTCCATCCCTCGGGTCACAAATTGCCCATGAAACACTTGATATAAATTATAGATTTGTTCATGATAAAGAATGTCGTTATTGCTTGTACATCTTAACTAATTATGTTTTCCTCGTTCTTGTGGGGTAATTCTTCTTTTCTAAGGCCCTGCACTGCTGGGACTCGGTCATCCACCAAGCTACAGTTCTCTCAATTGATTCTCCATAACATTAAGTCAACTGGCACATTTACAACCCCGATGTTTGTCTCTTCGAGTATCACATAATTGCCAGTACAAAAATGGGGGTAAAAAAATGCTGCAAATTATAACTCTTCTGGAAAGATCACATGGACATTCATTCTCAATAATCACTTTCCCATGAGTTTGTAGTAGGCATAGAGACCAGAGCCAACAAATCCCAGAAGCTGTCCAAGGACATTCAACTGGAAAGAAGTTATCCATTGCACAACGATTAGTAGACAATAAAGAACAGCCAATCACAGGAACAGAAATAATAAACTCACTAAATCAAATGGAAGCCCGCCAAATATGAACCATCCTAGTGAGATTGTGAAAAGATCCTGCATAAAGGAAGAAAAAACTATAGTACTGATAGAGACTCATAAAATACTGATATTTAACTTGTTTCTTACACTCAAGAATACATAACAAGTTAAATGGAAATCTCGCAAGCATAGGACCTGGTTAGAAAGTGGACTCTACATCCACTTAGCAAAGTCTAACTTACCTCTTCAGTGAAAAACCAGAAAGGTGTTCATCTTAAAGAGAATCCTATATTTTCAAATGCAGTGAGCGGATTGACAAGCTACCTGAGCTTTCAGCTGGCTGCAGCTAACACAGTTAACTAGCTAAGTATAAAGGAGATAAAGATTGACAGCCGGACCAGTAGAGTGAATAACCCTCCCTTGCTTTTCAATTTCATATGAGAAATTATGCATATTTCCTATTAACAGTGCCACCGGCTGTCTCACAGTAAACACAGAATAGATGAAAATCGACACTGGGAAAAGAGGTTGTGGCAGTGGAAGAATAAAAGACTCTGAATCATGTTTATTGGCCCCACAGAGTTTGGATCACTTTTCTTTCTCTTCTTTAGAGGAGGACAGAGGTTGGTAGATCTCCTCTTTAGTTTGCTACCTAACTTTGACTGAAAGTGCAATCTGCCATTTTCGAGTAAAGGTTGTGTTTGCCTCACATATTTCAGCATCACAAACCTCAAGGACATCCTATCAAATTTCCATCAGCTCCTAGTAAAGGTGCATGTTGCTTAATGCTCAACTCCATCCAAATAGAAATGAGAACTTTTGACAAAGGATATGGGTTTTTCTTTCAGTATGCTGTGAGAACTATATCTGCAAGCTATCAGTAACTGTAGCCTAGTGATATGAGGCTATTCTATAAGTAGGCTCCTGAGGAACAAGGTGATAAGTGATTTTTTTTTTCCATAACAAAATCACTTGAACTTACAGCAGGTTGAGATTATGGCCCTCCCAAATAGTTTCAACAGCACAACACTAAACCCATACATTAGGAGCTTACATCTTTTCTGCTAGGTATTTGGTCTGCATACGATGTATAAGTCTACCATTAAAATTCCAAGGATACAATTCAAATGAGAGTTGTAAGCCCACAGTACTCTTTGATTCTTAAACAAGAAATCAACGATTAACGTGAGAATGAGTAAATTTATATGCAACAGCACGTCTGAGACGAAACTAGCACTTGATCGCTGGTACTATATCTCAAGATGAAGGTATGATGGACAAAATGCAGAATGAAGCAGAGACAAGGAAGCAATTTCTCAGAAAAATCGAAAGGACAAACCAAAATATGAAGTAGGCAAACCAGATGCTCGAGAAAATGCCAAGGAGAAACACGCAAAAGGAAAAACTACAGAAAACATATTGGCACATCAGATGTTTGAGAAAATGACAAAGTAGGAGAAGAGCATGCTGGGACTTTGAATGTTCAAAAAGATGCCCACAAGAAAACAACAGCAAAAACTACTAGAGAAACTAAACAAGCCTCCACGCTAAGAAAGAAGCACGATGATCAACAACAAAGACACGAGGAGCCAGATACAGATCAAGAGAAAGGAGACTGAGAATCAACAGCAGGGAACATAGAATGAAGTAATAGTCATTGGGGATACTGCCAAACATTGTGAGCAACAATACAAGCCCCCAGAAAGCTCTATAACAAATCCAAAGGCTATCGACTATATTCATATACAGATCCATCAACATCAACAGAAATGGCAAAAGCGGCGCATAAACAAGGAACATTTATATTTAAGAAAGAAAGGAATTATTACATTATAAACTAGATCCATCAACTATAAAAAGATAATGAAGAAAGGGAGTGGGAATGAAGACTCAAAAGACAAAGTGACACAAGACATTATCACAACATTTAAGAATAAACCATTGAGGTTAGGTTACAATAGGAACATGAGTTGTACTATGTGTGGGAATATATGCAGGATTTGACCATAAAAGGTCATTTATCCCCAAGAGGTGCCTCATAATTAGGGAAGAGGGGAATTAGAATCTTCTAACTAGATAACATAAGAAGTCCTTCTCTGACTAGATAACATAAGAAGTCCACACAATTCTATCTAGATCACTTTGGGTGACTAGTGGAGTATTTGATAAGGACTTCAGGTGACAAGATAGAGATGTGAACTTTTCCATTTTATAGTAGGTAATGCCAAAGTATTCTAACCATAAACTTGTCTCAATTGTCATTTTGTAAATAGGAGTCCTCCATATACACTATTGGAAAGAATTTAGTATTGCAAAATATATATTCTAGGATCAAGTTATAATGTCCACTCTTAGCTTTGCTTAAGGAGGTTAGGCATACTTGTCTTTTTTGCTTACTTATCAGAAGGAAGGCATATGCTCCCTCTGCTGTGAGCCTTATGAAGGCCCCCAGGTAATTTAGAAATGACTGTTCTCCAGGAACTGAAATACACGATCACTTGCAATCTTGCACTCTATTCAACTCCAATTGCAACAAAGCAATGCATTTGACAACCTGAATTATGGACTTGTGTTCCTCCACAAACATTATTTGCCATTTAACAAACTTTGTACTTTCTCCAATTGGAGTTTTGACCTAGTGAGGCGAATCAGAAAGTTTAATAGGATAACCAGATTCATCAGAGAACAAACCTTCAAGTTGCCGCATATTGTCTGTGTGACAGCTGAATTCAGGGTTGTGTTGAGAAATATAGAGTAGTTCAAGAAAAATGCCAATATGCAAGACATAAGCATTACAACCTGCTCATTTACAAAGTACCAAGAGTCAAAACACAGCAATATAACATCCCGTTCAGAAAATTGTAAATAGCAGTTAAATGTCCAGTACTGAAAAAAAAGAGTCACTTGTCCAGTAACAGTTCGAAGGAACCATGTGACAGTATTTCTTTTTAATCCTTCCCTAAGAACTCCCACCTCTTTTTGCTCCCTTGGTGACTCGAGCCCACAACCTTAGGGTTGGAGATGGAGGGTGCTTACCCTCCGAGCAACCTCCTCTTGTCAACCATACGACAATGTGCTAGTATGAACAGAGTAGGGCATATTTAAATTGAACCAAAATAACTGTTTGGACTTTGGAGCAGGATTCACTCTCCACTTTTCCTTTTTACCCCAGGGGCCTCATGCTATGTTGCTCGGACTCTCCAAAAATGTTGTCGCACCCGTGTCAGATTCTCCAAAATGTACTATTTTTGGAGTATCCGACACACCGTTGACATTTTTGAAGAGTCCGAGCAACATAGGTCTCAGGAAGTGGGGAATGGGAAAGAACACCTTATGAGTTTGAGCTCCTCTGGAAAAATGTGACAACAAATTTGACTCTCACATTATGGGGTGCAGGAAGAGATAACGAGATAGTAAGGTACCATACACTAAGTTAATTATGAAACTTACCAGGAACCCTGGTGAAAATAAGTAAGGGAAATCCATTGTCAGTGCCAGGTCACCACGAATAAGTGACCAAACAAGTAAGAAAGGTCCACAGACGATTCCTATTGAAGGTAAGAAAAACCAAAAATAATAAAAATCAGATAACAAGAACTATAGCTTATGACAAGGATGAGTAGAAGAGAACAAGAGCAATACCATTGCACCACATTAGGCCAAAGCTATTAAGGCCACTTGATTTTCCTGGATTGATGGAAGTATTAGAAAGGTCCAGAAAAGATATCAATGTGAAAAGATTACATGACAAAGAAAAAACACTACCAATACGCGCTATGGTGGCAAGGTATATTGCCGTTGTGATGTTGGATAGAAAGACGATGGCATAGCCATAAAAGTCAAATGACAAGTCCCGAGCTCCAGCAACAAAAGCACCAAACACGATTAGCACCACACTGGTAATGTTAGGCAACATTTTGTTAAAAGAACGAACCAGAAATATGCTCAGTGTTACTTAATCTATGTGCTTGAATGATGTGTAGTTAACAGAGCCCTTAACAGAAGAAAGAATAGAACATACGAAAGGCAGGCAAACAATGAATTATCTTCTTATTGATCGATTTAGATGTGTAAAAGGAAAATCTAAGGGTCGTCTGGTCACCAGGATTAGGAAAATAATACTGGTATAAAATTCAGGATTATTGTTGATTGTGTAAGTTGATTAGCATGATTTTACGAGATTTTGTTTTATCCTTTTTCTAGCATAATTATAGGAATAGAATATTTCCTTTTTATTGTAATTGAGTGCCTTCCCATAATCAGTTAGGATTCACTTGTATAAAGCCTCACTCCCATGGGAAGTAAAGACATAATGATTTACAAAGAAGCCTTTTCTTCTTTCTTAAATTCTACAATTATTTTACACCACGTTTTGTTGGCACGTTGTTTTTGATATAAGCAATACCAATATATTTAATACTGGCAAAATCGTATTCTATATCAGATCCAACATGGGATAACTTATACCGGTATTAACTTTATGAGGATAAAACATCTACAAGCAAAATAATCTTGATTTCATCTTCTAGTTTTTAGTTACTTTAAAATAAGGGTAAAATTGTAAGATAATTATATTGTACACCATATATCCAACTTTTAATGCAATGAACAAAACATCTGCCAAAAGACGCATATCCACTACATAATCCAGTGATTATAAATCCACGTACCAGAATCTCGGTACCAAAATCCTAAGGTGGCCCGGGAATTAGAGATTTGTCAATGCATAACAAAAGCATGTTGATGAAATGGCTATAGAGATATACACAAGTGGATCAAGCCTGGTGGAAAAAGGTTGTGAAAGCAAAACATGGTACTAAGAATCACTGGAGCACCAATGTTGTTAGTTCTCCGTATGGTGTAGGTCCTTGGAAGTATATCAGCAAGTTAGGGGAGGACTTCTATCTCAATTGTAGTTTAAGATGGGCAATGGATCGACAACCTTACCAGTTTAAAAAAAAAAAAAGATGGGCAATGGATCGACAACCTTACCAGTTTCAAAAAAAAAAGATGGGCAATGGATCGATCAAAGGTTAGGTTCTTGGAAGATATATGGCTAAGGGACTCAACATTACAAACTGATCTTCCTAGTCTCTATACATAGCCACAAGCAAATCTTCAACCATCTCTCAAAATAGAGCTGACAATACCTGAATCCCTCAATTTAGAAGGAACTTCCAAGAACGGGAACTACTAGACCTTCTCAGCTTAATGAGAGACTAGGAGTTGTCCAGATCAATTGATCAATCACCCGACAGACTCATTTGGGGGGATAAAGCAGTTGGTAAATATTCTGTGAAAGCAGCATACTATTCACTATGTGCTCAAAATGAAATGCTAGTTAATTGGCCATGGAAGTTAATCTGGAAAACCAAATTAACCCCCAAGGTGATTTGTTTTAGCTGACTAGCCCTCCATGAAGCCTCCCTCACCCAAAATAACCTCATCAGGAGAAAAATCCATATTGTCAACAGACGCTTCATGTGTCACCGGGCACTACAAACCAACAGACATCTTTTTCTTCATTGTACAGCAGCCACAGGCATACGGAACATGTTCATCCCACTTTTTAGTCTAAAATGGGTTATGCCAAGTAGTATTAAAGATGCACTGGTTAGCTGGAGCGCATGGAAGGTCGGAAAACCCATCAGGAAAGTATGGAAGATGATCCCAGCTTGCATTTTTAGGTGTGTATGGACAGAGAGAAACAATAGATGCAGGCACCTCTTCCCCGAGCTACATTCTTAAGTCTATAGTTTTAAGTTTAAACAACCCTCTGTAGCTAGACAATTTTCCCCTGTCAAATCCCCTGAAAGTTTCTTGGACATTGTTAGCTCCTTAACTTAAGATTAGCCTTTTGCAATAGAGCTAACAATGTCTCGTTCTTTTCTATGCTTTGTAAATGATGCATCATCTTGATACCTTCTATGGAATCTATTATCTTATCAAAAAAAAAAAAAATCTGGATTATAAGCACCCAAGGGTGTGGCCTAGTGGCCAATGAAATGGTTGAGAACCCTGGGTCTCAGGTTCAAAATTCAGTGGAGACAAAAAAAAACAGTAGGTGATGTTAGTTCTGGTGTGCGAAAGCTGGCCTGGACACCATGGTCATCAAAAGAAAAAAAAAGAAATCTCAGGATTATAATAGTGCATAACTTTGCCTGCGAACCAAAAGACCGTTTTGTTTAAAATTATAAACCCCTTAATAGCCTCTTAAACCTAATTACTAGAAATATGACAGAACCGAAACAAATGGAAAACAAACTTTCCTTTCTTGTAGCTTTCAGACACGCACAAATGAAGCAACAGAAAAAAGCCATGTATTTGCCTATTTGGCTCTCATATATCCATACAGTTAGCATATAAATAGAAACAAAAAGAGTACATAGAATCCTACTTGGAAAAGGATTGTAATATATTGTCTATAAATAGGCTTTTAGTATTATAATGTAGATACACAATTCCATAATATTTTTCTCTTATATTTCTTCACACATGCCATTAAGATATTTAAGGCTATTAGGTTAACCAATCAGTTTTCAACTTTATGCATTTTGTCAAATCTCATTTACTTCTTTTTGAGAAGGAAAAGAAATAGTCCCAGAGTAATAACCCTTGTTTCAACTTTAAGCATTTTAAGTTGAACAAACTTCTATTTTCCCAGAGTTATAACTCTTGTTTCCATAACCAGAATATAGGAACAAGTGAAACATTAATCCAGTTATTCTAGGTACTATTTCCATATGAAAATTTTCTTCTTTATGGAAAATTGTTTAGTTCATACAAAAGTCAACCATTGGTAAACCAGAAGATTTAATAAGAAAATTTGGAAAGCAATTTTAATTCATATATTGAGAATACGAGAGGTAGGGAAACATTAGTCCAAACTCCAAATATTCTCTATTGTACAAACTTTGAGAAGTTATTTCAAATATTATTTCCTAATATTCTGATTCCCCGCTAAGGAATTTTTCTTTGTGTCTATCTCAAGATCGCATAAAATTTGTAGACATAGCTTCTGCAACAGAACTAACTAAGATATAAAAGGAAATCTTTACCTTCCAATAATAGGACGACTATACTTCTGACCTGCAAGAATGGACTCCACAATCATTGTAAATACAACAGTTGTCCTCCTAAGGGTTGTGTACATGGGTACATTGACTCCCCGAACAGACTCCATTGTGACTAGCTTTCAAGGAGAACCAGAGACCACATAAAATCTTTTGGTGAGATGCGAACTCCTGACCTTTGAGGAAATAAAAAGCATAAAAGTGCAACACTAAATGAAGTAATTACCATGTAGAGAAGGTAGGTCACAGCAACAGGTAAAGTATCAATTACTGTCTTCAGTGGCACAAACGTTTTAAAATTGTCAGGTGTAGCCAGCGATTCACTCAAATGAAAAGAAATCAGCTTCAGCCGTCTTAAGAGATAAAGAAAACAACACGAGCATATTATCTGCAGATGACAAGACGTTAAATATATCAATTCAGTGATGCCAACTGATACAAAGAACTGCTTTAGAAAAGCACAGGAGCAAATAACTCCTGTCAAGCACAAGTTCCTTAACTCATAGAAATATAAACACGTTATATGGAGATATTAATAACTTAAAATACTACATTTGGTAACTATGTAAAACTTAAGAATTAAGCCAGAGCTTTTGCATGATGAATTGACAGTCTATTTAAAGGTCGGAAATAGCCTCTCTACTCTCACAAGGTAGGGGTAAGGTTTGTGTACACTTAGGGGTCGTTTGGTGTGAAGGATAAACACAAATAGTCCTGAGGCACTTAATTTAGTGTTTGGTTGGGAAGTTGGGGATAACTTATCCCGGGATTAATAAATAGTACCAGGATAAGTTATCCCTCCCAATGGGTGGTACAATAATCCCATCATTATTTGTCATGGGATAAACTTATTAAATGACAAAACTGCCCTTCAAATACTAGTTCCTGCTGATATTTCTGGTTCCTCTGCTTCTTCAGCTGACTACATATCTCATTACGTCTAAAAAAAGAATAACTTTGCCTATTCGTGCTTCTGCTAGCTCGTTGCGAAGAAAAGGTCAATCACCCAATATATACACTACTATTAAGAAGGGAAATGGGCGGCTCTCTCTAGTGTTTCAACTTTTGTTTACACAAGACACAAGTTTGCTTGATCAAGTCCCCTCTTCCCTTCCAACCCCCAAAATTGACGGTGGCCAGCATTCCCTCAATGCGGAAGAATACTACTTACCAATTGTCAAAGAAATAGAGTCTCTAGGTACCTGACAGAGTGTGATGACATTTGCAGATGGGAAGTTGTATGAAGAAAGAGCTGCTTTATTGAACAATACCAAGAGAACTGCAAGTAAATATCAGGTAACTTTGTAAGCATCAAGCAGTTTATAAAAAGCTCCAAGGTCCATTGGGGCTTTAAGCACAAAGCAAAAACAAGTGTTGCCTTTAATTAAAAAAGGCACAAAGGGAGAAAAAAAATACAAATATATACGTTTAGTCCAAAGACTAATAATTATAAGCATGAATGACAAATATATGAACAAAGAAATTGATTTTTTAGGATAAAATGAAATATCAATTGTTTAGTGCCGCCTCTTCAAAAAAGACTGATTGGCAAGGAAAAGTATGACACTGAAGTGCACATTAAGCGAGGCAAAGTGCTCAACACGTTTTGAGTCGCTTTAGGGTTAA
The DNA here is from genome assembly GCA_036250505.1 of Solanum acaule. NCBI lineage: Eukaryota > Viridiplantae > Streptophyta > Magnoliopsida > Solanales > Solanaceae > Solanum > Solanum acaule. Next base: position 6,337 of record JAJOOR010011809.1, on the reverse strand, counting down.
CCTGCTTTGGCAACACTGTTATGGAGAACCAAAGGTCTTTTATAAACAATAGGAAAAGATCAACTTAAGGACTATGATTTTTAGAAAGGTGAAGCAAAGGGTAAGAGCAAAGAAAAGGAAGTTCCTATATTCCTCCTAAATGACCTGACAGACTCAAAATTGAAGATGGGGAACTATACTTCGGCACTGGACTTTAAATTTGAGGTTCTTCTATGTTCGATGATGCTTAATGGAACCATGCATCATTCCTAGTCATCAATGGCTATGCCTTAAGTTCTTGTCATTGGGGTCACATTATTAAGTGTTGATTCTCAACTAGATGTCCTTAAAAATAGACTAATCTACGGGGTTTTTTAGAATTGAGTGGAGTCCGCAGACCCCAATGAACATGAATAAACATTGAGAGTGCATGATATGGACAAAGAATACCATCTAGAAACAAAGCAACGATGTGCAATGGGGTCTCATTGAGTCTTTATCTGAATTCTAATGTTTTCATTCAAAAATCAAAGTCAAAGGTATCCCCTAATTTCTGGATGTTGGACAATGGAGCGACTTGCCCAAACTGAAACTATTTGGTTTTTCTTTTTTAAGTGCATGATAAAGAACAGAGAATATTAGTTTGTTTGCAGTAAGTTCTAGAATATCATTAATATAATGGCATTTACACATGGATTTACCAACAAAGAAAAGAAAAAGAAAAACATGTTAATTTCCCACTATGTTAGAGTAGCATAGATGGACAATAGTCATATCCACAAAGACACAAATGCAGTCTATTCGTCTGAATCAGGTAGCATAAGATGTGGCAAAAATACAACACAGTACTTTTATACATTTACTACTGATTAATTGCTTATAGTGTCAACAAAGACAACTCCAATGGGCATAAATGCAATGATTCCAAATAATACAAATGTCCATCTTAAGCTAATAATATAAGAGTAAGTTTGACCTTCCTTATCCACTTACTTTTATCCCTTTGAATTCATCCATTTATAACACGGGCGACCTTGGACTTGGCTAAAAGCAAAGCAAAAGAAAAGTGGAGTCTTCAAACATGTCTATCATTAGGGATGGCAATGGGGCAGAGCGGTTGCAAGGTGGGGCGGCTTATAGTGTTTGCGGGGCAGTGCAGGTTAGAGCTTTTGCGGAGCGGGGCGGGGTGGGGCGGGTACAAAATATTTTTGAAAAAAATAATTGTGGGGCGGGGCGGATATGCGGGTAGCTAAGACTTTCGCAATACTTAACTACTTTCACATTCCTTTTGGGTAATAAACACACTAGTCAAAAAATAAGGCAGTACTTTATACATTCTTGCATAATTCAATCTTATCCTAAGTAATTATGAAGAGAGATAAAACATCAACAAAATACTACCCCCTCTGTCTCATTTTATGTGAGGTAGTTTAACTCAGTACAGAGTTCAAGAAAGAAAGGAAGACTTTTAAAACTTGTGGTCCAAAATGAATGATAGAAATTTGTGTGGCTGTAAATCATTTCATTAAGGGTAAAATAGACATTTTATAGTTAAATTGTTACTTAATATAGAAATGTGTCATTCTTTTTGGAACTGACTAAAAAGGAAAGTAAGCCATATAAATTGGGTCAGAGGGAGTATTTAATATCACTAAAAGTTTTTAAAAAGTCTTTTATCTGTTTAGAATGAATTGATTGTGTTGTGCAGTACATAAACTAACAACAATTATTTTATATACGAAGAAAGTAAAACGCAGCCACTGTGTCCTTCTCAAAGTGCAGGTATATATGCGGTGCTTTAATGAATTTATGCGGGGTGGGGCAAAAACAAAAAAAATTGTTATGCGGGGGGGAGCGGGGCAGGGCAAAGTCTTTGCCGGTTTATGCGGGTTTACCCCACACCCCTCCCCCCCACCCCGCCCCATTGCCATCCCTATCTATCATCTGACAAGATGAGACATTTTAAGGATGCATGAGTAGACACGATTTAATCAACATGTATAAAGTATCCAACATACAACAATCTTTGTGTGCAAAAATGCTAAATAACCAAAGAGAAATAGCAAAGAAGTTAAAACCAACAGTGCCAAGATTAAGTTAACATGTTAATGAACAATTGGTGCAATATAAAGATAGTCGCATTTTAGATGGTATAAACAAATTGTGTAAAAATCTTTTTTGTATCCAATTCCCAAACATTCCCCACTACGTAATGTAGGGTAAATTCATCCAAAAGAACATTTGATCATGTTATTAAAAGCTGAGCAATTCAAGCATGATGAATTTAGATACATATGGGGAAAGGAAAAATACTCCCTTTATTTTAAATGTGTCGTACTTTCCTTTTAGTATGTCTAAGAAGAATGTCGCTTTTAATAACTCTTTAATTTCAACATCTCACATGGCATATTTAAGAGCACAAGATTCAAAGGACATTTTGGTACATTATACACATCTTTAGTTCAAGACGACAAGATCCAAAAATCTTGTTACTTTCTTAAACTCTTGTCCAGTTAAAACTAAGACGCATAATTAAACGGAGGAAGTACTTGAAAAGAATCTAAATGAATGGCAGTACATTATTATTGAGTTAGCCAGTACCCAAGGCATTTGATGTGTAAGGCACATAAAGCTTGATATTTCAAAGATCTTGTGCTACTAATCCTATTTAATAACATCAAATATTTAAACATTGAGTACATGGATGAATAGTTTTCTCTTGAAGATTGAAGCATGGAACCCAAGCCTTCAGATGTGAAAATGGATTGCACACCATAAGAATATTCATAGACTGATAAGGCATGAAATGATCATTCTACAATAAACTTTTTATGTGCATGACACTCCATTTGCCTATGATTAATTTATTGTTTTTTGTCTTCTTTAAAACTTGAAAGAAGAGACAAAAAAAAGAAGTTTTTGTTAAAGAGACAGCAGAATAGGTGAACATTCCTTTTTTTTTTTAAAATCACATCGCGTGTCCTTTGTTTAATTGACCACAGATCTGCTTATTAAGGAGCAGAAAGTATGATTTATGGGGCTACAACCAACTAGCAAAGTTGCCATATTAGCTTCTACATGAGTCAACAATTATCAGATTCAATCTAACCAAATCTAAGTGCCACCAATAGTAGTTAATGCAACAAACTTTAATATCATTCAGCTGGCATTCCACAGACGGTGAAACACGACTGAGCAATAATCACCAACTATTGAAGAGAACTTCCTATCAATAACACCAAACATAAATCAAGAGCACAACTTTTAAGACAATTAGGAAAGGCTACAACATCTTATAATACATCATTCCATGACGAATTAGTCAACTTTCCATCAACAAAAATAAACTTCTATTTGAATCGTACAGATCGAAGCAACTCCCATGTAGCTCTAATGATTGCAATACTAGTTTCTTCAAAGTGATGGAGAAGGTCAAATTCAACCGTTACACAGTAAAACACTCCATTCCATGATGAATCACTCATCTCACGATCAACAAATAACCTCTCAATTTGAATCAAACGTAATGAACAGATACAATTTCTAGCTCTAAAAATTGCAATTTCAACAAGTTCCAAAAATGCAAACCCTATTCCTCAAAAAGAAAACGCAATTTGGCAATTCAACAGAGAACAGCTACACAAATCAGGTGAAACAATAGGAAGGAAGAAAGAGGAAGCATCTATACCAGCACATGACATGTAAGAGATAGCAGCATAAGCACCGCGTTTGGTCATGGCCGATCCTTTGAAGAGCTTCTCCTCCATCCGCGGCGGTGATGGATCCATCGCCGTCGTCGTCGGCAGTAACGGATTGTTCTTCGTTGAACTTGAAGCCATGATTTACAGTATCACAAAATTCAGATCTCTCTTCTTCTTCTTCTTTATGAATCACTATCTTTTCAACAACTTCTCAAACTGCAGGTTGAAGAGCTTATTGATTTTAAACGAAGTCTTTTAAACTGTTTTAAAACATTATATTTCTTTTTGAATTTTCCACAGAAGTCATAAACAGCCTTTTATCCTAAGAAGCTTCCTTTTTCCTAATTATGGGAATTTTTTAATTTTTGAGAAAAATAAGATTTCTTTTCTAGAAAAAGAAGCAAATGGCATGTTGCTTATATACTTGATTATTTCACAAACTAGGCAATTTACCCGCGGGCGTAAGTAATTTTTTTAACCTTTTGAACAACCTTTCAAATAATCGACTGTTATAAGAAGAAACAAAAAGTAAATTTTTGTAGGTTTTTAGAACATTTCTACAGAAATTAAATGATTTGACATTATCACATATCTGATATCTCAAGAATTGTAAATATGTAATTAATGATTAAAAATATCTTGATATCTAATCATTTTTATCTTTTACATAATTTATTATATTATATGTTTGATGATATATTGTTTTGTTAAAATTGAGTGATGTTTTTATGTAGCGATTAAACATCATTTTTTCTATTTTTTTTATACATGAAAAATATAGAATCTGATAATTTTATGGTTAGAATAACTCCTTGTGTAAAAAAATTTATGTGAAAGTTTTCGATAATCAATATTAGTTATAAATAAGTTAAGACCGTTAAAAAATGTACACCGCAACAACATAAATAAATTTTTTTAGAGACAATCTACTTGTCTGAGGTCAAATGTTCACCACTTTTCATTATTATTACTTTGTTACTCTAACAAAATTTATAGAAGGAGAAAAATAAATTTGAAACAACAAAATAATATTGTTGACCCTTATAGAAATTCATTCTTCATTAAACTGTTGAAGGCCCTTCTAGATGCTTCATCAATGCAACTTTACGACTTTTTCAGAAATATTTTTGTATAACTGTTGCATTATGAAAGTACACAGATCAAAATGTTGGATTCTAGACTCATGTTAAAAAAATATTCTCGAACATTAAAAAATTAAAAATGAGTCAAACCTAGATAACTCAAACGCTCAGCAATGACTTGGGACGTTGAAGGACAACAAATCTATGTTAATAGACATATCTTCTGTAGCTTAAGATGTTACTTTTATTTAGAGTAGGTTTTGTTTCATATTCTTCAAATTATGTTTGCCGAAAATAGTCATAACTCACACCAAAAATATTTAGAAGAGCCGAATGAGAAGGAAAAAAAGAAAAACATTAAAAGGACGAAAAGCTTTGTCCAAGTGAGGTCATATACATACCGAACAAAAAATAATTAATACAATTTTAAGGAGACAACAAAACATAGAGAAAAAGCATACATTAAAGGGAGTAAACTATGAGATATCCAATGATGATAACTAATCATTCTAACCAGAAAAAGTTCATATGTTTTGAAATAAGATACCTCAAAAAATTGACTAATACTTCAATCAACTTTCAATCCTTAAAATACTCACAATATCCACTGATAAAATTTAGTAAAAATAGATGACAACAACATAAAAACCAAAATATATGACATGCAAAGTTATTAACTCTCAGAGGATTTTCTAAAGAACACAAAATCACATCCTTGTATCTAAAGGAATAACGTTGTTGATGAAGAACTTAGAGATTTGTAAGGGTTTCTTTTTATGGTACATTTAACAATTTCAGTAGAGAATACTTGCTTGAATATTCAATTAACATTTGTTAGTTAATCTGTACTAACAAATACTTATAACAATAACTTTGCATAAACATAAACAACAAAGTTTAAAACATATACTCAAAAACAACAATTAATAATATAAGCATAAATTAATGACCGTAAAAAACATACCAGGATATGCAACAATAGAATGAAACAGAATGAAAAAAACCGAGCCCACTGAATGCACAGTGTAGTCCTCTATTTATAGACAACAAAGGATAGTGTGAAAAAAATGATTATTGTGTCTTATCGAAAAGGTCACAACTCTTTGGAAAAGTTACAACCCTTCGGAAAGGTCACAACATTTCATAAAAGTCGCAACTCTTCATAAAAGTCACAACTTTTCATAAAAGTCACAATTTTCATAAAAGTTGCAACTTTTCATAAAAGTCACAACTTTTCATGAAAGGGGAAGTCTAGTTTTGGAAATAAAATAAATTTAAAGAGAATCATTGCTTGTGGTGGCACACGTAGACGAGCATAGGGTTCTCTTTTATATATATATATGATTATTTTTCTAAACTTTATATTAAACATAAATTAATAGAGACAGTGCCGTAAAATTGTCATGTCAATTATAATTTTCTTAATAAAAATTCAAATATAATAAGTAAAAGTGAACGGAGAAAATAGTATATTATTTGTAGAGGATGTTTTTTCCCGGATTAACCATATTTTGTGGTGATTTTTATTTTTTATCTTTGAATGTGATGGTTTTTTTTTTTTTTAAAAAAAAAAAA